>VDFB02165457.1:70000-74607 GCA_007258455.2 Sequoia sempervirens | reverse complement strand
ACTCATATATGTATTGTATACACCATATCCACACGTGTTTTGACATGATGCAATGGATACGATGCCACACCCCACTGATGTTCTGACACAATGTTGGGGATGATGCCGTGTTGTTGATGGTAGCGAGCTGGGCTCGATGATAGGATGCCACGTGCATAGACACATGAAGGTGCACTATGAGATTGTGTTATGATAGCCTACTTGTGTGATGAGTGTAATGGGGCCTCACACACTTGTAGAGGGATACTCATGTTTGCTTTCGATAGTGTTTGGGTCGGTTAGCATATGGGTATGTCCTTGCCATGCATACCTCTGGCAACGGCGAGTACCTACGTGTGCCTTCTCCATGAGGTATCACTATGCGGGGTGTGTCTGCGCGTGCCTACTTTCGCGGAGCCACAGACACATCGCCATGCGACATACATTAGTGCGTGCCTTCTCCGGCTGGCGTATGACCATGTCACAAGGATAACATGAGGTAGAGTGTAGCCGGCACTCAGTCATGTGATATGTCACCAAGACCACATGAGGGCTATTGTTATAGCTGGACGATGTTCCCTCCTTCCTCATTTGGTGGCTAGTATCTAGTCACACAGTGTTGTATTGTGCAATTTTGAAGATTGAGGAATTCCTTTATGATTGTTGATGATTTTCAATTGACCTTGAAGGCTGAAATTTTGTTTATGTTTGATTGTAATGGTTTAGCCACACTTTGTGACTTATTTTCTCATAGCCCTCGTGGTTACATTTGATTTAGTGTTGACATTGCGCGCATTTCTTGCTTTACTGTTGAATTTGAATCTTATTTGATGTTTGTTTTATGACTTTGGTGGCTAAACTAGTTTATTCTTGTTGTTTTCGAGGTCGGCCATGTGTCGTATTGTGATTCCTCTCCAAGGACGTATGAGGCAGACTTGGTGAGTGTATACGAGGAAGTAGACGCAGGGAACCTTGAGGATGGGGGTATGTGAGGCTATTTTATAGCTAGGACCCACTACCCACCTATGTGTGATGACTATCTTTTGGAGGCTAACCACCTTGTACAACAAGAGATGGGTCATAGTGGTCTTGTTTGGATGGTCTCGCCATGTGTGTGTGGCCTAACACCATCACGCCACTGAGTGTGAGGTATTGTTTATGTGAGATGGATTTTGGCTCTTGGCTCATGGATTATGTATTGTGGATTAGTATGCTGCTTTCCAGCGTCCAGATGGACCCTTGTGTAGCCTCATTATGTGATTCCCGGTGATGTGAATTCGTGTGTATGTGAATAATGCATGGATATAGTACTTAGATTCTTGAGATTTTATTTACTTCCCTTCTATTGTTCTCATCTAATATTTGGAAACTTGTTCTTCGGTGGTGTTGTAGGACAATGCCTAGAGGTCGCGACCTTGATAGGGGTGGTCATCAGAGCACTCTCTTTTTTAATGTCCATGAGGGTGGTCATGAGGAACATCTGGGCCCTCAATTACGCCCCTTGCTTGAGGAAATTCTTAACCGGCTTGGCCCAAGACAGGAGAGAAATCGACAAATGGTAAGGGAAAGAGAAAGGTTCCCTAGGAGAAGAGGTGTTTAAGCTGTAGTAAGACTTATAATGGATCTCTTAAGGGAATGTTCTCCTACCTTCCATAGTCATAGTGGTGGTTTGGAGGATGAGACTTGGATGATTGGTGTCCGAAGTGGTGGGCATCTTTTTCCTAGGAGAATCCAGAGTTGGTTGCGAGCCCAACTTTATTGGCTTGACTAGTCAACTCGGAGCACTCAGACTGTAGCTAGTAGGGGCCGACTTCGACATGATGGTGCACCTCCTCGAGGTAGAAGAAATGGCAGAAATGCAGGATGTTTCTCTTGTGGCCAGCAGGGTCACGTAGCTAGGCAATGTCCTCAGAGGAGCACACCTGAATTCAGTCAGAGACCGACAGTCACAGAGCCAATAGGGGATGATGCGGGTCAGATCCACAGAGCAATTGAAGTAATTGATGACCGCCAGGATCAGAGCACAGATGTGGAGACTATAGGTAGCAGACATGCAGCTGACTCGGGAGCCCATGAGAATTCTATGATTTAGGAGACTGATGTAGTGCTTCTTATGTTGTGTAATACCTCCATGTTACTGATATTCTTCGCTACTATTTGTTACTCTTATGTATTAGTGTGATACTAGTTTGTGATGGTGACTAGTTCACCGATTTGGTGTGTGTGGATGCCTCCCGTATTATCTCTAGGATATTCATGGAGGACATCGTTAGATTGCATGGGATTCCTCGTAGGATTATTTCTGATAGAGATCCCGTATTTACTTCAGCCTTATGGAATTCATTACAACATGCTCTAGGCACCCAGTTGAACTTTAGTTCAGCGTATCATCCTCAAACTGATGGTCAAACGGAAAGAGTTAACCAAATATTAGAGGATATGCTTAGGATGTACGTAATGGACCAACAGTCACGTTGGGAGGATTATTTGTATTTAGTAAAATTTGCTTACAATAACGGATATCAGAGTTCTATAGGTATGCCACCATTTTAGGCATTATACGGTCGTCCTTGTCGAACTCCACTAAGTTGGGATCGACTAGAGGATAGAGTATTACTTGGACCTGAGATGCTTCGAGACATGGAGCAATAGGTTGACCGTATTAGAGAACATTTGATAGCAGTACAGGATAGGCAAAAGAAATATGCTGATGCACATAGAATAGACCGACAGTTTGCTGTTGGTGATCGAGTGTTTCTTCGAGTGCGACCGCGAAAGAGTCCTATCCGTTATGGAAAAGGCTCTAAGCTTGCACCTCGTTTTGTTGGGCCATTCGAGATCTTAGAGAGAATTGGTCCCGTGGCGTATCGACTCGCCTTACCACCCAGTTTGTCTCGTATTCATGATGTTTTTCATGTGTCAGTTCTTAGACCATATCATCCCGACATATCTCATGTACTTGATTGGAATGCGCTATAGGTAGAGGACAGGCAGCTGGCTTTGGAGCTCGTGGCCATTCTATAGCGCCGGACTCTTGGTCTCAGGGGTCAAGACGTTGATCAGGTGAGGGTCCAATGGGATCCTAGCCATGAGGCTTCTACTACTTGGGAGGATGCGACACGCATGAGGGAACTTTATCCCTATCTGTTCGCAAGCTTTCAGGAGCAAGCCTGATCCTAGGGGGGAGGATGTAGTACCCCTCCGTTTATGCTTATGTTTTCTGCTGTTGTGTTTTTACACTGTTAGACTATGATACTTTGTTTGGATATTTGATCGCTGGTTTTGAGCGACAGTGGATTTATTCTGTGACATGATACATTGTTTGGTGATTACTGATTTTTAGACATGCTTTGAGATAGTGTAGATGTTTATTTTCAGTTGATTATTGTTATGTACATGTTTATGATGGACTAACAATTATTTATTTCGTCAGTCTGATGTGACGTGTATTGGTGTGGAGAATGAAATCGCATCAGTCGCTTGCGAGTGCCCTATGATATCCGTGATTTTCTCCGCACGGTGTGCCTGTACAATGGTTTATATATATATATGCATGTTATTGCTTGGTTGCAGGAATTGCAGGTACATGACACCGACTCCACCTGGGTACTCAGGTCTGAGCGTGTCAAGACTCAACGGATACGTTGATTGGGAGATAGTAGTTTGGTTCACCCTAGTATAGTTTATAACTCGATCACTGTACTTTGTCTGTTTTTAGTTTGAGTCATAGATTGTCTTGTCACTTTCTGTTTGGATAAATTGTTTGAAAGGTAAAATTGGTTAATTTTAATGTTAGTTTATTGTGCTTTAAATTATTGTTATTTAAATTAATTTTTAAATGTTGAAATTAGTTGCATGTTTTTTAATTAATTAATTAGCTTATTTGGTTAAATGGTTTGATCTTAAAAGATTAAACTTATTTAATTAAATAAATAAATAAATTAAATTAAATTATTTAAGTGTGTGAATAGCTTTATTTGAAATTAAATTAATTTGTGGAAATGGAAATTTATATTAATAAATAAATCTTGCATTAGAAAATTGTAAATTTTAAAATAAATTAAATAAATTAATTAAAGGCCATGCAATTTGAAATAGGCAAGATTGCCGAGAAGTGGTGGAGAAGATATTTTGTAACCACTTCTCGACATGTGTGCCAGTGCATTAATTGATTATTGTTGAGAAAATTTGTTTACGGAGGATTATTGGGATCTAGAAATATCACAGAGGCTATTGAATTTTTCTTCACGGAAAAATATTTTGGGTGCTCTATAAAATTCTTTGTATATGCTTTTTGGTATTTTGTTACAATTTGGTCGAAAATCTCTGGTTGTTGATTGGGCTTTGTATCTCGGGAAAGAATTGAGGAAGCTACATGCAAAGATCTTCACCAGTTAATTTTCTAAGCACAGGAAAACAAGTAATCTTCTCGTGAATTTACTTTGTTTGTTTTGGAAAGGAAAGTATGTGAAAAGATATTAAAAGTAATTCAAATCTCTGTGTTCTCGCAAAGAAATTATATGTTGTATTTGTCTTGTGAAGTTTTGGATAAGAAAAGAAGAAAACTTTTGTAGTTGATTCTCTGAAGATAGTATTTAATTTTCTGAAGGGAAATATTTGTTGAATAA
>VDFB02165457.1:0-65000 GCA_007258455.2 Sequoia sempervirens | reverse complement strand
TTAAGTCTTTAACTGTGCAACAAAGATTAAGTCATAATAACTGTTACAAAGACATAAAAATAAAATACTAAATGACAATGTAAAAGATATAGCAACTTACAAATGCCTCCTTTTTAGCTTCCAATAAACACAAATATTCCATTTTTAATATTTTTGTTCTTTGTTATTGTTGAATGTTTTAATGGCTTAATGTATGTAACAAAATCCCTAGAATCATACAAACACAACTATATTTCCAATAGGAAAAATTCTCTTTTTCATTTGATAGATTGAAATGCAGTTGGCATGCATGCGTGTAGAGAAACACTTACTTCCATTCTTAATCATGGCCAACAAAGAAGTCAACATTAATGAATTATGGTGTTAAGTCTTTGTAACGCCTGTCATGCAAACCCTAAAGAACAAACATTGCAAACATTTTTTTTTTAAAATACAAGGTAACCATGCCACTAAACATTAAAACATATTCACATTGCACAATACATTATAACGTCTAGTTCTCTAGGGCACACGAGGTCACATCGCATAACAACTATTAACAAAAAGGTAAAAGATAATACTAAATAACTTATCCAATAACATTACAATATCCATTTGCAGAAGTACATCCATGTAATTATAAATAAGAGTGTAATTACATTACATATTACAACCATAATAAATCTCATCAAATGAATGGTTACAAAGGTACATAATTGATACATCGTCATTTAAAACATTACATTACAAGATCTCAATAAATGAATTACAATAATTCTTCCATACAAGTGGGATAAATACATAGTACAGTAACATCTGAATTACAAACGAACATCAGGTACAAGCTCCTACTGAAGAACACTGAGAAGAAAGGACGTCGATGGGGAACTCAACGGGTGCGGAGCACGTTCCACCCAACTATGTGGGTTATAAATAACCCACCCCCATGCTCAGAGGTGACAAGGAAGTGATCATGACCATGAATGCCATAACCAATCCCAATAAAAGACAACATAGTACAACAAATCCATAACAACATCAAAGATTACAAAGGCCATAAACGACAACAATCATGAGTTAACATAATAAACTTTAGCCATAAATCTCATCACAATAAAACAAGGCAATAACCATTAACCAAGTAACCAAATAACAATCATGAAACATTTCCAAATGAAACTGAAACAACAATTAGAATACAATTCCAGAGGCAACCAAGAAACAAGGCATAAGGGCATCTAGTGGAGAGTGTCATCGCATAGCCTACATGGGTTATCCTGGCCCTTCCTCCAACTTGAGGCGCTGACTCCAATCTATGGTTATCCTGGCCCTTCCTCCTACTTGAGGCGCTAGCTGTAATGCCCCGCCACGCAACCCTAGGGGAAGTTGCAAACTACTAAACAAAAGCACAATTTTTTTAAAAAAAATTACAATTACATGTAATATTACAACACAGCCAACAATACCCTAAGGTTACGAGACAAAGATTATTTAAATCACAAATTAAAACAACATGCATGAAATGAAACATAACGACATTCACTTAAATAATTAAAGCACATACATTCCATACATTAGATTTTCATTTAAGACCATGAGATCCTTCATGGTTACCAATAACAAAAGTTATACAATTACAATTACATCACTCATTCCCAGAATGAGGTAAATCAATAACATGATTGCTTATTACAATTTCCACCTCGATAACAATGAGGGGTACATAAAATACAAGAGCAACTAACATAAATGAAACCAAGGTAGCAACTGGATCCCACGAGCTCTCCAACATGAAAGTCTCATCCACATAAGCAAACGCCAAAAACAACGGAGTAAGGTGCACATTCCACCCAACCAAGTGATACCCGAAGGCTCACCCCCCTGTGCTAGGAGATAGTAACAAGGGTTTCAGGTCAAGACCAACAACCTCTAAACATAGGCAACATGACTCAACTGAAAAAGGATACGAACATGACATCACATGATACAAAGGTTACAATGCTTCCATATTTTAAGTAAATGATCACATCACAAATACAAACATAATGTTGACTTAGGAGAAGTGTCATCACAATGTTGCATGGGATATGCTAGTAAGTCTTCCTAGGTCCCGGCCCCCATCTCGAGATATCCTGGTAACCTCTAACGACTTCCGGCCCCACATGCAAACCAATGCGGAAACCATTATCTTTCGAAGGGACAAGATAACGATCTTTCCATTCCAGGCCTTCTCGTCTCATCCCAAGTCTATACAAGCAATTGCGTCTATGAGCGAGGAAAAATTAATCTTTTTAAATGTTGGTACCACCTACACTAATCAATTGATTTAAGTTTTCACTAAATTAACCAACTTACATTGAGATCTCCTGGCACCACTTTGTGTGCCGGCCCTCAATGTAAGCCACTTCTCTAAGACAACACATGGAACTATACCACAACCAAAGGATACTCAAGTGCAACCTAGGGATAATGAATCCCTAAACACGACATGAAGTCAACAAAGCCCGTTCATGATAATCGGGTACAACACAGGACACTATTACGCACTACCCAAGGAAAAAAAGGTCGACCGACATGACAACAACCCCAAACCACATAAAAGAAAATCCTATCTGGAAGACTTACAAAGTACTGACTAGACTGCCCCACACTAAGAGGAAGCATCACAAGCAATATAAAGTATGCTACATTAGGATTTCGTAAATCCAATTCACTTAACGCATTAGTGCACTAATCAAATTAAATAAAATAAATTCTTGCACAATCACATGAGTGTGGTCTAACGCGTTGCAAATCTTTCCATAATCTACACTTGATCATTTAATCATAATGCAAAATTTTTCATAATGATAATAAACGCATATACATTGCAAAAATAACTTATAGTGGTGATATTCAAATATCATTATATTTATATAAAAAATATATATATATAATAATGCATATACTCGACGTATATGTTATTACACATATTTTATATATCTATAATTAATACTTAAATATTTACTTTAATATTTTGAATTTCAGAATTAAATCATAATACCTTACTTTATTATTTAAAAATATAATATAAATACATTTTAATATATATATATATATTTTATAAGAAATTAATATAAATATATAACATATATATATTAAATATATTAATTATATATTTAAATAATAAATTATTTTAAAAACACAAAATACATTGGTGATCATATATATTTATATATATATATATTAAATATGATATATATATAATATATTATATATTATACATATATTATATTTAATATATAATATATATAAAAAAAAGATTTAAAAAAAAAAAAACGCATAAACAAATGAGGGTTTGGGCTGCGCCTTGCCCTAATAGGGGACATAGCCACCATTGCTGGAGGCTGCGACCTGTGTGGGCAGCAACGACGTTGCCTTCACAGGCCGCCATCCCCAGCCATGGGGGCTGCCAGGGGTTGATAACCCCTTCCTCATACCATGCACGAGTAAAACAAAACGACTCCGCCAAAAAATGGCAAAAAAAACGACTGGTAAAAAAAATAAAAAAATTTCTAGGTAAAACCCAGAATATGAAATCACAAATTTATATTCTTAGGAAATCAATAAAAAAAAACGGATTCAATATATATATATATTTATATATATGTATATATATTTATACATACAATCAGGTATGTATATATATACATATATATAAATATATACATACAGTCCATCTTGAAATGACTGTAAAAATATTTTTTTCCTATACCCAGATTGGGAAAATGCTCATTTTTAGAAACACAATTAAATTATCATTGAAAATACATGATTTAACCCAACTATTTGAGGATTTCTACTTCTTTTCCAAATTTAAATGAAGCTCTTCTCAACCACATAGAAATTTCTCAAGAGATTTTTATTTGGATTCACCATTTTGTGTTCAAAATTTTCTGTTGAAAAACTTGTTAAAACCAAGTTTAATTTCTAAATTTTTTTTACACTATCATGAGAGTTTTTGATTCAAGATTTGTATGCAATTTCTTGATGAGTTTTTCCTCTAGTTCCCAATTTGAATCCTTCAACAGTTTGAACAATTTCAAAATCATTTTTTAAAATAAGGAAATTGCACAAAATTTAAATAATAACCTTGTGTTTTCTCCAAGCTTGAAGATTTGTTAATGGAGATCTTGCCCTTGCTTTTGAATTCAGCTTCTCAAAATTTTCCAATCTTTCCTTCACCAATTTTCTTCAAAAGAATCCAATCCAAGCTTTGCTCTCCAAAATTCCAAATTAAAAAATTCCAAAAACAAAATGAATTACCTTATGCCATTTTTTTTCCTCCAAATTGTCAAACCCCTAATTTGAGTTCACCCACCAAAATTTATTGCCAATTTAGATATTTTCATTTTTTGAAATTTCATAAACAATTTCATTTCCAAGTGTAATTTGCACAATATTATTTTAAAACAAAGATCTATTTTTGCAACCAAATGATAATTAAATTTTTCCTTTTCAATAAAATTGAATTTACCAATTCACATTTAAATCATCCTCTCAACTTTATTTAAAAAGAAATATAAGGCATAGTTCTATTTTTTTTTTTTTTGGATTAAATCTCAATATTTAATAATGCTAACACAAATATTTTAATTTAATTTATCAATAAATAAATCTAATCCATGATTAGATTATTTTATTGATTGAACTAAATTAACTAATTAATTAATAGTCACTCATTTATTTATTTAGACAATGCAATTAAATAAAACAAGCACCGATTTAAATTGCAAATTTAAATACAAGGGCAAGGGGAGAAGAGACCACAAAAATAACTTATCCCAACTAACAACCCGATGACACACTATGGCTAGGGTGATGTCATGACACAGAAAACCTAGCTACTATCTCCCAATCGTTTTCCGTTGGACAAGGGGGACACACTCAGACCTGTGGACCCAGGTGGAGTCAATGTCACCTGCATCACACAATACAGTGTCGAAATATGCATATATATATATATATATATATATATATATATATATATATATATATATATATATATATATATATATATATATATATATATATATATATATATAAACACACCGTGAAGAGGAAATCGCAGAATCACAGGGCACTCGCATGCGAGTGATGTGATCCCGTCCCCTTCACCAATACAATATCTCTAACTGACGCCTCTAATCATCAATGGTATAATCAAAGCATAAAGCATCAATAATTCACATACATGATAATTTAATCCATAACATGAAATAATAATATCATCTGATTAAAGTACCATCACATCAAAACATAATGTTTACATCGCTTAACCATTAGTAGTCAAAGTAATCAAGTTTATAACCAACGTGCTGACAAAGCAAAACATACATAACGAACATTGTTCGATCAAAAGAACAAAATGGAGGGGTGTTACACCAGCCCCTTAGGGTAGTTCATGCGGAGCCGTTAACCTCTCATGAGGATGAGGTTACGACTTTTCCGACCATGGCCTTCTCAGCCTACCATTAGTTTGCGATAGCCCTAATGCATAGACGAGGTATCCAATTATTATCTTATGTGTTTTTACTACCCATCCCCCTAAGTTCTATTATTAGGTTTTCACTTGTTACACTACTCTTATGTGGGTTATCCTGAGCTCTTCCTCCTTTTGAGGTGCCAACCCCCACGAAGAGCCACTCTCCCAGAAGACCCCAAAACAATAACAAAATCAAACCAAAGCAAGGGTTGTACCATGAGGAGCAAATCTTATATCACAACAAAGACTTGCGGGGCATTAACCATCTCGCTAAACACATCATCAAAGTCTTGACACAACTTGTACAACCCTTCCAAAATAATAATGCTAATAAATTTCCACATCACGAGCACATAATACAAGGATAAACATCCAATGATAATAAAATGCCTCTGGAAACTAAGGTTTACAACATCCATAAACGGTTTCACAATTACAACAGGGTTCCCACATCGAAAGAAAAACCAAAACCATAATCCATAGAAACTCACAAGACTTAACTCAGAATACATAACAATATTATGCATCATTAAACAATTCGCTTATTCCTTTTACTAATCTTCATTTCCCTTAGAACAATTTTGAATTACAAATAAAAAATTACTCTAGCAAATATAAATCATTTTGCCCTTTTCAATACCAATACTATTAAAATTCATAATTTCACATTCATAAACACAAGAATTCAATATTACCATTTACAATTATATATATATATATATAAATATTTATCTATATTTATAAATATATACAATATTTATACATTTAATATTTTGTTAAAAAAAACATTTAGTTATAACTATGCAGTAGATACATAGGGATATATATATATATACATACATATATATATATATTAATTTAAATTTAAATTAATTAATAAAAAAAAGATTTTTATTTTTTTCTTACAAGGGGGAAACCCCATAGTCTGTGCCCTGTGCGCAGTCCAAGGACTGTCGCAGCCAAAGGAAAGGCTGGGGGAGGTGGGTACGGCCCAACCATGCCCCCCCTAACCCAACAATAATATATATATGTATATTAAATTTTTTATTTTTTATAATTTAAAATTTAGCCCATGAATTTAAATAACGAAAAATCATTTTTTTTCTTTAATTTTTTTTTTCAATAATGCCGTTTCACAATGATTCGGCCCAAAAGTTGAATAAAGACGGCCGAACAATTTTTTGAATAAAATAAATTATTTAAATGTGTAAATGTATATATATATATTTATTTAAATGTGTAAATGTATATATATGTGTTCATAATACATGAATCGTACAACAGTATACTCACAACAATATAATGAAATATATATATATATTTTATTACAGAGGGAATTCATTTTCCCATAACAAGATTTTAAAGAAATCTAGAATAATTTCAGAATTCAATCATAGATTTCTTTTATAATCAAATTGTAAAAAGAAACACAGAACATTCCCAGAAACCCAGATTAATTTCTTCAAAGATTTCTAGAACCCCCACAAAAATTCTTTTCTTTCACAGCAAACATATTTATCTATTTTTATTTATTTCATTTCTCTTTTGAATCACACAACTAAAGAAGAAGTAATTAGAACCTGGAGTCCTGCGCTGTTGAAAATCTGATGAAGCTTGCTTGATCCCAATGGCCTTTTCGAAGCGCTCTCGTTCCTACCTTCAAAACTTCTTCTCCAGATTTCCTTGCTCAAATTTCTAATCTAAAATTTTGTTCAGAAGAACCTCCCCAGTACTATGAAGAAAATGAAAACAATTTCCCCAAAAACTTCAGAAGATCCAATACTTCAGAATGATTATTTTGTGCAACTTTGTCCAAATTTTCCCGTGAATCCAAATCACACCAATATGCAATTAAATAAAAGATATCTCTTCTCTTTTTCAAAAACTCTAAAAATCCCAATATAAAAGAAATTTTCTATTTTTTAATCTCAGCTTTTCAGCCAAACTCAATACTCATTCGTCCTTTTATCTTTTCTTTTTCTTTTATTGATTTTTTTTCTATTTAACAATACTTTCTACTTTAATTTTGATTTTGCAAGCTTTACTTGCAATTCACAAAATTTAATCTATTTAATTTATTTATTTCATAATTATCCTCAACAATCTAATTAAATTAAATTAACAAGCTACAAATTTAATATTTAATTAACACTTAAATAAAACACATGACTTTTAAAATAAAACTTTTAAATATTTTAATACAAATTAATCCAATACTAATATAAACATTTAGTAACATCATTAATTAAATAAATCACCATAAACAAAACTCCAACGTAAAATAAATACAAACAAGACACTCACACAAACCACAATAATAAATTGCAAAATGACAAAACAAAGACACACAATACCATTCAATCAGGACGGTTTGATAGACATGGGACGGGGTGACTTCCTTGTCATCTTTGTTTCAACATTATGCCTGTTGGGTTATTTGATGCTCGCCCTGTCCTACCGAAGTAGGTGGAATCGAGACTCTGTACCTGCAATCCCTGCATACAAACAAGGTCATGTACATGTACATATACATATATAATCAAAACATTACATTGTGAGAAGGAATTGCAGCGTAGTAGGGCACTCGCGAACGAGTGGTGCTACACTGTCCTCTCACCAAAACTATTCTAACAATTATAATATCAATGATGAACTAACATTTCTAACTAGCGGATCATATCATATATAAATTACTAAAACACTCAAAATGTATTACTGAAATCAACTAACATCACCAAATCATAATGTCATATCAAATAACCATGTCCACTAATGAAATAACATAATCACCAAATAGTCTAACTATCCAAACCAAACAATATTTAGTACTATCACAATATCAAAGTGTCAAACAAAAGCATAGAAAGAAAACAAGTCTAAATAGAAACATGAGGGGTATTACAGTCTTTAACTCGACAACAAAGAATAACCCATAAAAGTAGTCAAAGATAGCGAAGAATAGATGTTAACCCATGAAATGTAGACAACAACAAACAATAGACAAAAAATTACCGGTTGATGAAATGAATTTATTTTGACACATTTTGCTTTTATCTAGACTCGATTTTCATTTTCATTTAATAAATTAAAATGCAGTTCATACGCATGCATGTAGATAAAAGATTAGTTCCATTCCTAATCAATGAAATGAAAAGAAAATATAGAAGATTACGAATCTAATCTAAAAGAAGAACTGGATGTCCCCAACAAAAAAATATTGCATATTGATGAAATATTATAGATTTTACAGTGAGAAATTTTGCATTTATCTAGATCTAATTTTCATTTCATAGATTGAATTGTGGTTGGCATGCATGCGTAGCAGACAATAGATTAGCTGCATTGTTAATGGTGGTCAACAAAGAACTCCACATTTATGAATTATGGTGTGACATCTTTAAATGGAAAATAGACATGAACCGATGAAAGCATGCAATGATAAGGATCAACAAAGATTAACCCATTAGAGGGAGATAAAAAAATATGAAATAACAATATAAAAGATATATCAACTTTCAAACTCAAGAGAAACAGGTTTCATTCTCATCAAACAATCTAAGCAAATGATTAGACAATGTAGAAAAGACAATGTAAAAGATATAGGAAATTACAAATGCTTGCTTTTTTGATAGATATCATTGTCATTAAATAATTTGTGGAAATGATTAGAAAAATGCAAATAATCCTTTTTTCAACATTCTTAAAAATTGACTCCAGAATCCATTAATGCCAATTGCACTTCAATCCATTGACAATAAATGAAAATTAGTGACAAGGGAATGCTAAATGTCCTTGTTAAAACAACACACATTGAGACGAACATTTGGTGTGAGGACACGACTATATAAAAGAACATTAGAAAGGTATGAAATATTTGCATTAGAAATAAAACATTGCCAATTGACAAAATGATTTCATATGGAGAAATTTTGTACTCACCTAGGCCTAATTTTCATTTTCATTTAATAGATTGAAATGCACTTGGCATGCAAGCATGCAAAGAAAAGATTACTTCCAGTCTTTATCATGGTTAGCAGAGAAGATGACATTAATGAATTATGGTGTTAAGTCTTTTAGTCAAGAATAGAGACTAATTCATAAAAGCATTCAAAGATAGGGAAGAGTAGACATTAACCTAGAAAGTGTGTAGATCAACAAATAATAGACATTAACTGTAATGCCCTAAATATTTGTATGAAGGCAAAACACAACTAATTATTTTTTTTCTAAATAAACACATATAACCATGATCACTGACATGTATGCACATACATAATTACTGGCTAGGTGCAACCAATGATGGTTGGTGGGCATGTGGCCCACATGCACACCACTTCAAAGGACATTAGGTTTGCACTTACCCTAGGCTCAGAGGTAACTAAGTTAAAATGAAGGGGTGTAATAATGTTTGATCTACTTTCATGGAACAATATTATTTGATTTGAGTGGACGAAGTCCTCACCAATTTAGTGACATCCTACATAATATTACCTTTCATTACTACAAAAAATTACCTAATATAATTAGGTCTATTAATATTGTTGTCAATGTGCCATATTTTTATTCTCTTTACAAAAGTTTCTTATTAAATAAAAATATAAATAATTCTCAAAAGAAAATTATGTATATACTTAAATTAATCTTCAAATTATAATTTGAATTATCTTTAATAAATAATCCTTATAAGGAAATTTTAAATATAACTAAATTAGTCTTAATTTTAAATTAAATTATCTCTAACAAATAATTCTAATAAGGAAATTATAAAACTAATTGTCTTAAATATATAGTTTAAATGATATATAAAGAAATGTAAGTACTCCTTAAAGAAGCACACGTGGTTATATTAGATTCAAGGTGAAAAGTAAGGTATTTCAAAAGCTAAGAGCTAATATAGGTATATTATGATTATATTTGTTTTTTCATATTATCTTTAACCTGTCATCTATTAATTTATTTATTAGTATTATTTTTTTTTTTCTTATTGGAGGTATATACTTTCCAACTTTAAATAGTGGTAACTATTCAATTAGATTTTTTTTATGTTAAGCTACTAAATTTATTCTCCTTTATGAGCTACCGTTGAAAAAGTTAGATAAGAGTTTAGATTTAAATGAAGTGATTTTTTTTTTGCGAACTATTTTCAAGGGAGATTATAAAGTGGAAAACTCATTAACGGAGAGTATAAGGCGGAACACTCATTTTCTGTGTAGCGATATCCGCACAACAATAATCATGTTGTGCTACTATTTTTCTCTGTTGAATTCTCATGTTACTAAATGTCTGTATTCTTATGACTACCTTTAGATTAAATAAACGAGTTTATTAGAAAACTACTGCTAAGTTAACAATGGTTTCAGGCTACAATAGTTAACAATGGTTTTAGGCTAGGATAAATGCAAGCGAAAATTCTTATTGGTAGCAATATATAATTATGTGAGACAGGTTAATAAAATAATGTTAAATCAGTGAATCATTGAATCCACCAAGAAGATCGGTTGGGCAGTTAAATGCTGTCAACTAACATTATTAGCTCTGATGATATTATGATACAATTACACAGCCATAATGATAGTGATCTTTTTGTAATCAACCTAGGTTTAGACATAACCGCTTATAGACCAACTCACACATTAAATTGTGGATAGAAAGCTAATGTTAAATTTACTTGAATGGCCAAGGTAATAAAATAATAACATGTTACGGTAGGTCTAAATATTAACATCTACCAGGCCTACATTAAATGGGCAAGGCGCCACAACACTAGATGTGGAAATTATCATCAACTTACCAACTTTCGATGTGAAAGAAGGCGGAGTTAGTATTTACTCACAAGGCTAGTTGGTGGCTAAGGATAGAGACGTTGCTGCCATAATGATACTGGCAAGAGTTACATCGATGTAGAGGATATTGATTAAAGAGTTAAATTTTCTCTATTCACACCTACTAGGTTTAAGAGGTGACGCGATTGCTGGCAGTACTCAAACACATTAATGATTTCGGCGCTGGAGAACAACACAGCTCACTCCACGTTAAGTGCAGTAGCACCAAGGACATCAATTATTACCTGAGTCTCCAATGAGATTTTACCTAAAAGCTTGACCGATTTGCCTACTGGCAATCCTATTGGTACCATTTGAACTGACTGCCATGATGATGATATCCTTATAGTGTTCTAGCGATAGCAGTGTTTGTTTTTTTTGTTTTGTTTTGTTTTATTTCATGCAATCACTAAGAAATCCTTAGATAAAATTTCCAGCTTAAAAGAATATCACTGCCTTACCGTGCCACGAAAAGGGTGCTGGCAGATAAATTAAATATCGGCCTCCAAATTAAACTCTACATTCCCCGCTCACCAAGCTCGAAGAGAAGGGTGCTTTTGAAGGATGGCGAGCAAAGATGGAGTTTATATTTTATTACACATTTGGCTTCAAGCAGGGACACTGAAGATTTCATTACCTACTTGCCCAAGAGGAATGGGTCTGACGTCCCTAAGATTTTGATTTTCTAGTTTTTGTTTTAAATTGTTTATCTGTTAATTGTTGTGGAAGTGTTAGTATGAATGCATATATTTATATTCCTATATATTTATTTCTCTGTTGTGAATAATATCGCAAACTAATATCTGTTTGTGTCTCTGAAGGAAAAAAAAAGAACGACTGCATTAGGATGTAGGTTACAGGTCTATAAGTGGTAGGCGCTTTACACTACCAGGCTTCCCATAACTGACAAAGGTTGTCCTAGGTTTAATTTATACTGCACTATACATGTTTCACACAAAAGAGTGTTTTTTTATAATAGCACGAAAACATTTCATTATCATAGTAAATGCGCAGTACATAGATCTTCTTTTTCTATCAACATATTGACAACATATTTACATTTATATATATATTTTTTGAATGAGGAATCCCATAGATCTATCCTCCTACGAGTTGCAACTCATATAAGCCAGAAATGTTAAAGAGTCAACCTTTCTTTATTTGTATCAGGAAATTAAAATTTAGTCACTTTTTAGAATAATCTATTTTATAGCACAACCATATACAAGATTTTAATCAACTTCCTTCATTTGTATATTCTGAGCATACAAGGCTATTAAAATTGATCTCTTTCATTGCAACAATTTACAGAAAATAGATTAGGCACGTTTTACTCAAACAAAAATGTACCCACTTTCATTCGCCTTTACTATCGAGAAATATTACAAAATGGAAGGCATACATTTGTTTAAGCAGAGTACAATACTATTATAGAAAACACTAAAAAATGAAAGTCATGCATTTATTTAAGCAGAGTGCAATACTATTACAAAAACTCTACGAAATGAATGACATACATTTGTTTAAGCAGAGCACAATATTATTACAGAAACGAGGAAGTGAAGGGGGATTAGGTTATGCCTATTTCCAAAACACTCTTTTTCTTTACATATCACAGTACTTCCAATATATGTTGCATATGTCCTCAAATCCTCCAATACCTTCACGGGGTAGTAATTTCTTTAATAGCAATACCTTCCAAGGTTTACAACCTGCACTAAAACACAATGTTTTGCCATGACCAAGGGTGTGCTCACCTCCCAACCTTGGGTTGGAAAACCAACCACCCCCGAGCTAGGAGGTAACCAAGCTACCGGGTACACACAACAATAGAATAAACAACCATTTCAAACCACAATGCTCAAACAAAATACTCCCAACCAAGGTTCACACATTTACTTAGGGATTCTTTATGGATCCCAAGATGGGGATAGAGGTGGACATCACTTCTATATGGGGAGAGTTGCTAGCAAAAGTAAAATAAAATAAAGATTCAACATCACCATTTTTCTTCTTATCCAATCCACCAATTCATCAAAATTCTTCATATCATACACCCTCCATACAACCATCTTCCAAAAACACCATACTATCATGAAACAAATTTGGGTACTCATACCCTTTTTGTGCCCTTCCTTCTCAAAGGAGGAACAATCTCCCCATAGAGGTTCCTACACATTCCTATCCCCCACAAGGATTCTCTTCCCACATTGGGTGAGTTTATCCTATACAACCCCAAACCAACACAAGGAAATGCAAAGACACATAAATGGACAACAACCCATATAACTCATGTTCTCAAACTTCCATACAAAGAGGTAAAAGAAAAGAAAAGAAAACATACATAAAGATAGAGTAAAACCTACCTCAAATCCAAGCCAACAATGAGAGAGGGTTGAAGATGAGCTCCAAATCTCTACTCCTTCAAGACCAAGCAAAATTTTCCTTCCTCCAAGCAATCCAAACACCAAGCCCAAAAAGAAGAACCCTTTCCTTTCCTTTTCCAAAGGATTCAAATAGGAGTCAAGGGTTAGAAACCCTTGGAGGAGAGTGTGACACATGTCAACCTCCTATTCACTCCTATGGACACACCTCCCCACAAGTTCTCACACATGTGTGAGAACTCTTGGGGAAGTGAAAGGCCAAAGAGTGTTCAACACTCAACAAGGTTTTCAAATCTCATAAATGAGATTTTGGAGCCAACACTCCAATCCCATCCCCCAAAATCCGTCACCCTTCTTAATGGCTAATTAAGAAGGGTCACAACTTGCAATTTTGACAAGTTATGGGTTTGATTTGACCCCTAACCCATAGGTGACTATCCTAGGGGTTAATTAAGGGCCAATTAACCCAATTTAAGGACTAATTAAACCTTTGAAAACCCTCAAAAAGAAATTGAAATTTAAACATAATAAAATAATTCCAACATGCCCCAAAACCCTCAACAAAAGTTTGATTGACCTTAAAAACATAATCTCAAGATTCAACATTAAATCTTTTTAATCACAAATTAAAATACAACACAAGAGGCTATGGTCCATTCTCCAAATGGACCATAGTGGCTTCACTTGGCTGACACAAATGGGTACCCTTGGTTACCTCCAATCCCATTGGCCATGGGCATGTACCTGCACACTCAATGTCCACATGTCAAAATATCCAATACATGATAATCAATAATTAAATCATAAATCCATATGCATATATTTAACACAATCTAACTCTAAATCAATAAATTCAATATCTATAATCATTCTTCCTCTAGCAATAACATATTCTATCAATTCATATATAGTCATGGCATAATAAGGAAATCACATCATCACTAAATTAAATTTAGCATCCTATCAATTCCATCTCATTTTAAAAAAATTGTCCATTTCAATCATGATAACCAAATCATATGAGCATATCAATAAAGGAAACATAATGTGCATATAATCATCATAGTATCATAAGCATAAAACAAGCATAACATCAAGTGTCTACGATCATCCAAAATAGTCCAAAACACATAGAGTATCAACATGATCGAATCAAAAGATAGCCAAATGGTGTATCAAATGGTAGGCCTCACATCCCATAAAATGCTGAGATGTAAAAAAATATAAAATGACACTGTAAAAGATATAGGAACTTACAAATGGCTAATTTTTTGCTTCCAATACAATAGACATAAACCCTCTCAACAGACACATATTTCATCCTTTGAATCATTTTTTACATTTTTGCAATGGTTTAATCTCTGTTGCTCCTTATCGATAAGTGTTCTTATGGATTAATCTCTATTTTTGCAATTTTGTCATTGGCTTTTGATATTTTGGTCATTGTTTTGTATTTTTCCAATCCAAATTAATTGTGTATTCATGAAACAATGATAGACATTGAGGGATGTCAATCTGTTCAAGATATGTCTGATTTACCATGGATGTTTTGATGCATGTACATTATGCATGTAATCTGAGCAAATGAATAAACAACACAAATAATACTTTTCTCGAAAAACTTAAAACTTCACACCATAAGCCACTAATGATGCCTACACTTCAGTCTACTCACACTAAATGAAAATTTGCAAGTAGTAAATGCAAATGTACTGCTTAAAACACCACGTGTCGCCACAAACAGTGGCTATGAAGACACGACTACACCAAAAATCTCATGAAATATTTCCAATAGCAAAGTTTGTCACAATAATTATTAAATAAATTACAAAATGACAAAACCATGAAGAAAATAGCAATAGCCAATGAGAAAATTGCAAAAAACATCAATAATTTACTTTTAATAAATTAATCTCCAAAACATTAGCATAGTGATATATATATTTGGCACGATTCCTGATGCACCATTTTAATAGGAAACAATCAGCCGAAAACATTAGTGCACACACTAATAAGCATCAATGCATGAGAAACATTATACAAAAGCACAAGGAAAAAAATCCATCCAATGAGAAAATTGCAAAGAAAGGCCAAAGTTCGCTATGCAGAAAATAATCTCGCAGAATATATCGAAAACCTGATTGCTGCGTAGCAAAATGCAATAGGCTTATGCATTGCTAATGTTTTGTTGCTATACACGTGTCTTCACTTCAAATGTTTTTTTGGATAGGTCGCATTGTTCATAGTATTTCACATGCCTTGTCTAAAACTGGTGCTAAAGTTGAGAGTTGGAAATTGGAATGCATTGTTATATAGATTTTCTATTTATTATTAAGATTGATAGGTGCCTTCTTCTCAAGTGGTAGTTGTTACTCAAACCATTTTTTGCGTATGTGAGTACATAGCAGATCAAGTTTATAACATGCTATGGTCTAAATTTGTAATTTCACTCTATTTTTAATTCCTATTTTATATAATCATGGCCTATTCTTCTTGCAAGAAAATTATTCTAGTTAAATATAGAAAATCTACTAGATTACAGTTATAGTCATGATCAAGCCTATTTTCCCGTTCTATTCTTTATAACTATATTCTTTTTGCACTTTTTACAAGTGTCCTGCTTTGTGCTCTATCCACTATTGTTATGTTCTACTTCTATATTATTATAGTGTCATTCAACAAAGATATTTTGTATAGTTGGTAAATTGCATATTTCAATGAATATTTCACTTATATTTGCAGTTATACATAAAAGCACTTGATCACTTGCTTCCAATTATTTGTAATGGACCATGTTTTGCTACAGGAATCAAATGTGATAAAGAAGAAACCTTTGGAAAGACGATGTTCATGGTCAGAAAGTAGAGACTATAGAAATTGGCCAGCTTCACAAAATTGGAAACCTTTGTGGTTATCTAGGCATCGATGTTGGTCACTGCTACTCTGTTTGAGTTACTAGTAATTAGTCACCAAAGTCTGTATTAGAGTGCTACGCTTCTATTTTTAATCATATCTATTGGGAAAATGTGTCTCAATCTTGCAATTATATATAGTTTATTGTTGATAGGATGTATATATATTTATATATATGTTTCCTAGTTACACCGATAAGTGTATACAATGGCAACATGGAGTGAAATGTAAGCTTGTTAACTTTTTCAGGAAACTTCTAGAATGGCCGACATACATTAAATAAAGGATACATTGTAAATTTGGAATGTTCTTTATTAGGTTTTAGATCTAATGGAAGATATTTTGTTGGCATGTCTTGCCCTAGAATGTAGCTCTATTTTATGAGGGCGTTGTATTACAACTGCAACAGAGAGATGGTGATATATTTTGAAAGTTTGATAGCGATCATGTTGTCTCTTGATTTCTGAGTGGTGATACTCTTGTGAGAAGCTTGCTTTGCAAATATATTGTAATATTTGTGATTTGCTGAATAATATATTAGGCAACTTTTGGAGTGTGGGGTTTTTCTCCTAAAAGGGTTTTCCCCACATAAATCACCGTGTCATGGTATTCATGATATTTATGTTTATTTTTGTTTAAGTTTTTGTAACTGTTAAAGATCTATAAATTTTTATATTATTCTCCTCTCAAGATTAGTGTAGGAAGTTGTTCTGCTACCTTAGCTTCCTTACAAGTGGTATCAGAGCCTAATCACCATTGGTTTCAGTTGTGGGTTGGGTTTTTTGGACTAATCTAGGTTTGAGTGCCCGAGCTTGTGCAGAAGGTACTTTGTGATCTTGTTGTAGGAATTTCAGATGGAAAGTTCATTAGGGAGAATAGAGGTGGATAAATTTTCTAGAAATAATTTTGAAATGTGGAAGCTGAAGATGGAGGATCTGTTGATAGATCAAGATCTGTGGTATGTTGTTGATGAGAATATTTCAAGGCTTGCAGATCCTACTTAGGCTTCTCAGTATGATGTTATGGATTGTAAAGCCAAGGGTCTAATCAGATTATGTTTTGCAGACTCTATTTTAATTAATGTCCATGAGGAGACCTTTGCACATAAACTATGAAAGAAGCTTGGTGAGATGTATCAAGCCAAATATTTAGTGAAAAAAAAATTCTTGAGGAAGAAGTTGTATTCCTTGAGAAAGGAAGAAGGTGGACGAATTATAGATCACCTGTAAGCATTCAATATGCTGGTGGCCCATTTGACATCAGTTAGTGTTAAAATGGACGAGGAAGTGAAATGTCAGATCCTACTTTGTTCTTTGCTTGATTCATGGGATTCTCTTGTTATGGCTATTAAGAGTACTTCTATTATTTTAAAGACTGGAGATGTGGTGGGTTCTTTGCTTTCTGAAGAGATGAGGAGGAAGGTATCCATCACTGCCAAGGAGGCTCTGAATGTTCATGGAAGAAATAAGGAAAAAATGCAAGAAGAATGAGAAACATGACAAATCCAAGTCTAGGGGGAGATCTAAATAAACTGGAAAGTCCAAAGTTATTTGTTGGAATTGCAGTAAGCCTGGATATGTTTGTAAGGAATGCAAGAAGAAAAGAAGAAGAAAATAAAGAAAGTTTGTAATGCCCCGCTAAAGGGACCCGGTGGAAAAACACAAAAGACATACAACATCATGCCAATAATTTTTTTTTGAAACTAAAGTGACACTAACTAATACAACTCAACAAATTAATATGAATGACATCATTACATTAACATCATATCATAATCACATTATGACCTAAAAGTAACATTAATCATAACCCATTTACACACCCATCCACCATGGTCCCCTAACATCGCTACTACGATACATGTAGTGCCCCTCCGTTGTGACCTTTCCGGATTTTGTGTAAGTGTTTAATTGCATTATTGTTGTTTTGTGTGTGATTAGTTTATGCAGTTAACATAATATTTGATGGAATTTGTACTCAATTAATTAAAATAGCATTGAGTAAATAAAACTAGAAATAAAGATGAAAATTAAATAAATTAGTTTTATAAAATATTAAGTAAAGAGTTATTAATAAATAAATAAACTAATTGTTTTGTAAAAAGTATTCTTTAATGATATTCGATAATAATTAATAATTTATTAGTTGTTCAAAGATAGTCATTATAATAAGGAATTTAAATGGATAGGAAGCTGAAGTGTCTTAAAACAAGAAAAGTTGGAAAGAAACTACACCTGTAAAGCAATTGGAAGTCGAAGAGTACTGGAGAATATGAAAAATAAATAATAACTTTATTTAGCTTTTGGGGGGAAAATGAATACGGGCTCTGCACAATACTTTTAAAAGAAAATTACAGATCACGGGTTTTGGGGTTGATATTGTTTTTCGATCTAAATCAATTTAGGAGATCTAGTGTGAAGGAAGGATCTGTGGCTGTGAGGTGGAGGTCTTCTATTCATCCTCATCACTTCTGAGCGTAGGTTTCAGGTTGGCCATTGATTTTCTCTATTGCATTTGATTTCCCTCCTCTTAAAACTTCATTATATTGCTATGGGTTCGCAATTTGTTAATAGTGTTGTTATTAAATTTCATTTAAGGGTAGAGGGAGGATTTCTTGGTATTCGATGGTTGTCTTGCTGCAAGTCTTATGTTAATTCTCTTGGAAGCTTGCTTTGTGATTGTTCTTCCACTTGGTTCTCTGGATAACCACTTTTGCTTGCATTTTTTTTTTTTTGGAAAGTTTCTTGATCTGTTTCAACAAACTTATTTCATGATCATTATGTAATCATTGTACTCTAAGAAATGATGTAGATGGAGGCGTCCTTTATATTGTCACGAGCTTTGTCTATGTTTTTTTTTATTCTTTACATCATAAGGCTTCTCATGAATCATTATGAGCCTTTAAATTGAGACTTCTTCATCCTGCGTAGCACTCTGTCCTCAGCCGCTAAACCATCATGACTGCATGCGCCCAGGACACTAGCAAAGATTACAATAATAGGAAGTTTAAAAGTTTAAATGATCTACCTTATTTCATTGGCAACCTGTCTAAGCTACAGCGCTTAAACATGATAGGAAGTTTAAAGATTTAAATAATCTGATCGATTCTTCTGACAATCTATCGCAGTTGCAGCACTTGAAATATAAATATTGTCATTATTCTAGCATAATAGAATGCTCCCCTTAATCGTGGTGGAGTTTAACTCCCAAACTTCAACCTGAACGCGTCTCTGGAAACTCGCTGCCAACAGAAAGAGAAGTTGTTCATTAATTCTCCTCCTCTTAAGTCACGTATTTGCTTCTCACCTCTCTCTTTTCCTTCAAGTCTGTGGATAACATTTAGAATTTGATAATAATGCAAGTAGACAGCAATATTTCCAAATTACAATCTTCACTTTTTAATATTCTTGGCAACCTGTCACAGTTTCAACATTTAGAGTTGAGGCGTTGTACATAATTAAATAGTCTCCTTGAAACCATTGGCAAACCATCACAACTGCAACGTTTAGACTTGCAAAGGTGGAATAAATTAAATAATCTCACTGGTTTCATTTTTAATCTATCTCTCTCTCTGTTTTCATTTTGTATATATGCTTGACACTGTAACATTTACATTTTTTATTCAATGAAGATTATGCATTTGTAATTCTCATTGTTTGATGTTTATCCTGCATACCATTTGTGTGTGTCCACCCCCTTCATGGAATTGAATATCAACCTTCAATCTTGAATGAAGTTTATGGTCCTGCCACCCACGCCATTCTTTTGATATTCTCTGCACCTCATGATGTGCGATCCCATTCAACTTAGTGAGGGCCTTTATCAACCCATCGATGTAAATCGCTGAAGTCTGTAATTCTTTGCCTCCTCAAATTTGGAGAACAACTTCCCACCATTCTTAGTTTTCCAGGCAACCTGTTCGGGTTCCCTCTAGAAGATATTTGGACTGAATGTTGAAATGAATTGTATATTTTAACTTGTGTAATGATAAATGAATTAACTGATTTCAGATTAGAAAGGACTATTTAGTTGAATTTATTTGAACACTTGTTCACATGAAGATGTTCATTGAGACTTAAGTTGTACGAGTGCATTTTTATATGTATATTTTGTTAGATTGATATATATATTTATGTTATCTAAAGAGAGAATAGTCTAGTTAATAATTGGTTATCATAGAAAGTATT
This sequence comes from Sequoia sempervirens, assembly GCA_007258455.2. Taxonomy (NCBI): domain Eukaryota; kingdom Viridiplantae; phylum Streptophyta; class Pinopsida; order Cupressales; family Cupressaceae; genus Sequoia; species Sequoia sempervirens. Next base: position 44,191 of record VDFB02165457.1, on the reverse strand, counting down.
TCTTATAATTAGTAGTGTTGTTAGGATAAATTGACCCATTAGTAAAATAATGTTTCAGAGGGAATTGACTTAATTATTTATTTAGATTATTAGAAGCCTCGATTAAATGAATGAACTTCTTGCAGTAATTATAGAAAGTTGTTTATGTCCAAAGCAAATGAACTCTTTTGTTTGAGAGTATTAATTGATTTTGAGAACTATGAAATTTAGTTACTTAAATCGGGTAATGAAGGGAAAATTATTTAAATAAATTGTTCTTGAATTGAGACTTCCTTTTTAATTATTTCTCTTGAATTGATTAGGGAAAATGATTAATTAGTTTTAGGGGAGTGATTTCAATATTAGAAGCTAAAAATATAAATAGGTTGGATATTGGTTGAGGTGATATATAATTAAAGGATCTTGTTTTGAATAAATAAAGTTATTAATTGTTGGTATGAAATCTTGCCATGTAGTTAGTCATCATGTATTAAGGATGGTGAAGTATAGAATCCTCACATTTGTACTTTAAGAGGAAACATATGTTCTTTTAGAATATTATTAATCATTGTATCTAATTTAGAATGGAAAGGTAGGTTAAAGATTTTAACTTGAGATTTATTTAAATGAAAAATTTAAAATATGGAGTATATATTGACCTTTTCTTATATGTTCTCTTATTTGGTGATTTAATTTTTATAGTACTAATTTCGTGATATCTTTTAATTCTTTTATATTTATTTTAGTTTAAGAATTAAATAAATATTATATTATCTTAATATCTAACTCCTCACATCTTATAGAAATTTACTAGGAACAATGATTCTCTTATTTGTATATTCTAATTAAGTAATTGTTGAGTATCGTGTCAGGGGTGTTTGTACTGAACTTTTATGGAATTGTGTATCCTTGGCCATGGTTAAGTATTATAGTAAACTCTATTTGACTTCATTATGATAGTTTTATAAAATTGATTCAACGAAATAAATTGTTCCTTGAATTGAGTTTTCATTCTTAGTTATTTCATTTGGATTGTTAGCTAGTGGATCACTTTATGACAATTCGAGTGTCTAATCGATGAGGTTCTTATATGGATAGTTATTTAGAACTTGAGATTGTGATTGGCCTGTTTGTTGAGAAGATTGATTTTTGTTCTGATTGATAATGTGAATAGATAATTGTTGTTGTTGCCATGTTTTCTTATTTTTATTTACGTACCAATCTAAGGGATTCTTGTGAGGAGAAAATTGAGGTCTCCCATGGAATGCCTATTGGTGGTTTTTGGATGTTGAATGATTTTTGTTGAATTAAAGGTTGATTTTCTTCTATGATTCCTTTTTGAGATGACACCATTATGGATTTATGGATTGTATTTGTGTTTTAGAGTTGATTGATTTGTGGATGGGATTTGATGAAACTTCCTTTGTATGGCTTTTCGGAGTTAATCTCATATTTGGGGGAAATTTTATCCTTGTGTTGGAATTATTGGGGAAAAACTTGTGTTGCTTCATTTTACCCTTGTTTGTGGGTTTTCATTTTTTTTTTTTTTTTGGCTTCTAGAGGCTTGAGATGATTGTCAGTTGATGTTCTCTCTTTTATGTGCCCTTGAAGTGGCAAGTGTTTTGGTATCAGGATTTTGAAAGGGTTGTACGAGAATTGTTGAGACTCTAATTTTGTACTTGTTAGCGAGATGGGTAATGCCTCACAATGCTTTTATGTTGTGATTCTTTGTTCAAATTACGATGGTACAACCCTTGGTTTTTATGTTGTTGGGTCTCTAGGGAGAGTGGCTCCTCGTGGGGGCCGGCGCCCCGTTTAAGGGGAAGGGCACAGGATAACCCACGAGTGAGTTTGTAATCAAGTGAAAACCTAATAATTAACTTAGGAGGGTTGGGTAGTAATATCATTATAAGATTTTAAAAATGTATGCCTCGTCTTCATTAGTGCTTTCACAGACTAATGGAAGGTTGAGAAGGCCGTGGTTGGCAAGGTCGTGACCTCGTCTTCACGAGAGGTCTACGGCTCCGCATGAGTCACCCTATGGACCAGCGCCTCCAATTGGGAGGAAGGGCACAGGACAGCCATAGATGGGACCGGCGCCTCCAGTTGGGAGGAAGAGCACATGACAGCCCATGTAGGACTATGCGAAGACACTCTCCCCTAGTTGCCCATGTGTTTTACTTTATTGTGTTCCTCTGGGAGTAGGTAATGGAAGTTGGTTTAGATTGTTGATATTTGGATTTATCTTGATTTATGATTATTGCCTTGATACATCTTTGGTGTACTTTGTGGTCTTGTATGATCTCATTGATATTTGACTTATGACCTTGTACTCTTATGGTACTGTGTTATGATGTTATTGTGTTGTTTAATTGTAGTTTGGAATTGTATTATGTTGATTTGGAAGTGTTTCATGATCATCCTTTGGTTACTTGTTTACTGGTCATTGCTTTGATTTATGTGATGAGATTTATGATTTTAAGTTATTTTAATGACTCTTGGATGTTGTTGATTATGTCATTGTAATCCCTGAGTTTTAGGATACTTTTGTATATTGTTGAGTCTTGTGGTTCTGTGTTTGGATGTTCTTGGTTGAAGACTCTTTCTTGTTAGCTCCTAGCATGGGGGGTGGGTCTTCAGACTCACATGGTCAGGTGGAACATGCTAAGCACCCCATTGGGTCCCCAGTCAAGGATCGAGAGGTGCGGATTGGTGCTGTTGCAGCGACTCCAGAGTTGTATTTGTCTTGGAGCCAGTTATGATACTTTGTATTCATCTGTTTATTTGTATCATGTTATCTTGTGTATGGTTTCCATTTATGTTTGGAAACACTATTGTATCATTGTACCTCCAGAACATTGTACTGTAATGTAATGTTAAACTCGGTGTGGTTATTGGCCATGGCAGTTGTTATTCATTGTGTTGAGTTAATTATGTATGTTGTACTTACTCAAATGGTTTCTTATCAATGATTATCATGTATGTGTTATAATTGTTAATGTTTACTTTGTTATGGATTATATCTTTGGTTTTTACTCTTTATTGTCGTTGTGTGGATCTAAGTCGCGTAATGACTCCTCTTGTGTACCCCAAGGGATGTATGTGTTAATGAATCAACTTAAATGAAATTCATGTCATGTCTTAATGTGTATTACATGTATGTTATGTTAATTTAAAAAAATAAAATTGTGCTGTAATTATTGTTTATTTGTCCTTTGGGGTTCGCACGATGGGGCATTACAATACACCTACACTAACTTAGCCTATAAAATATATTTGATACACCAAAACACATACAATTAATATTTTGAATATAAATTATATTTCATACAATAAATTACATATGGTAACATAACTTAATTATATTTAAACCCTGTTTAACACTATGTTCATACGAACATATTTATAATCAACACCATAAAAGAGGTGCATAAAGACATATCACATCTATTTCTAAATTAAGTTTATATGTATCATAAATACAACATTCTTTTGCTAACATTTCTATTTCATAATAAACAACAATAAATATCTCTTCAAGACTACTTCAATCTATTTACATTTCATTACAAAAATGCTACAACGTACAAGATATACTCATCTAAGAGGAATATATATAATACATATAGAATATAATTTTCATGGAAATATCATTTGCACATACATTTGACCAAAGAATGAAGTGAAAGGAAAAACTCTCCATGTTGCGCATGATTTACACCACCTAAACCCCAATGGATGGTTCGGAAATACCACCCTACCACGTGGAAGCCTGAGGCCCACTCCCTCCATGCTGGGAGATAACACTAGGCCCCACAAATAAGCAAAAAAAAAGAAAAGTAGTTGACACTGGCCTTCCAATGGAATCTACCAAAATAAGAATCAACCAAAAATTACAAGGACTTCCATAAAGGCTTTCAGGTACTTCTAAAGACCCAATCACATAACACAACAGATAGAAAACCCAAAAGCTTATCAATATACCACGACACCACAATGAAACACATTACATCATTTTCATAATCTTATAACATGATAACTAATTTTACTTAACAGTTCATAGCCAAGACCAACAATGCACAACCTTGGTACAATTGATCTTTACACATACAAAAAATTCAACACAGGATCTCACAAACATGAAGGTATTTCTAACATGAAAATAGTAAAAAAATTCAAACAAGAAATAGTACAATACAATAAAAATTAAAGAATAAATTTATACCCTCTAATACAACTTTTAGAATTGAACTAATTCTCACTTGACAACAGTCAAATCTGTCAACCATAAAACAACCATAAAATAGTCATATCAACTCGAAATCAAAATTTGTAAAATACCCATTTCAGATTTAGCCATCGACTACTTAGCAACACAAATGAAATTGACTAAAAATGAATTATCATAAATTCATAAAATGAAAAACAACAGACGACTCCCATAAAACCTTCATTTCGGTATACCCGATTACAACCAAATGATAAAATAAGAAACCCAACAACCAGATGTTTTCCAAAATATAAAATATTAAAATTTTAATTAATTTAACCACTTTGAAATTCTTATAAATCTAAAATCTTAGTCTTTCATTGACTGGTTACAATTACAAGGAGAAACAAGAGAGTTTTTGTAGTCATGGAGGGGCAATTTGACAGCAGCTCCATGTTTCAACTATATCTAACAAAATACGATCTAGGTTTTTGAGATTTTTGGACATAATTTAAACGACAACGAGATGAAAAAATCCATTAAAAATCCCACCAACCCAGTTCGTAAAAACATAATTATGAGCGATGCAATCAGACTATTTTATTGGTAGAAAACTAAGACAATAAACATGTAATAATTTTTATTCTGGAATAAATAAATGTTTTATTCACACACAAAAATAAAACTATATAATATTTATTTTCAAAAATCAAAGAGAGATAAATCAATCAAATTATTCATACACACCAAAAATAAAATTAAACAAAAGATATCAAAATCCAACCTGAATCCAACGCTTGGCAATGATAAGAATTTGATGCCGAGCTCCAAAAACTTTAACTTTCAAAATCCCCAAATTGCAACAACTTTCTCATGCTTCTTCCTCTTTGCAAGCATGGCAAAAAATCTTAGAAAATAAAGAATCCCCCAGCAAAATCTATTTCCCTCAAATCTAAATTGAATTCTAAATTTTCATTCAAAACCACTCCAAATTTCTCAAAAAACCCCTGAAAATTACCCTAGAACTATGTAAAATCTCTCATTTTCAAATCCTCTAAAATTTCATGCCAAAAAAGAGTGAAACTCACTTTCCCTATTTTTCTCATAAATAAAATTAATTAAATTCCAAAAAAAAAAAAAACAAAAATGAAAGCAACTTTCTTTCTTTTTCTCCCAAAAGACTTTTTTCAAAATAAAATAAGGAAATAAAATCCTCATAAAATAAATTACTAAAATATTAAATTAAAACACATATCCTCAACCCATTAATAAAATAATTAAAATAAATTAAATAATTAAATTAACTCACATAATTAACTCATTTGTTTAGAGTTTCCCATTAAATAAATTCAAAATATTACAAGAGATAAAGAAAACCCCCATAAAATAATCACTCTACCAAAATAGTAAATCAAAACCTAAATATAACATATACTTACATATTAATATTTAAATATTTACTAATAAACATTAATATTTAATAAATAACATTAGAATATGTTAATATTTATAACTTTATTTTCATAAAACGTAATATACATATAATCATAATAATATTAACAATTAAATAATAACTAACATATTGATCCAATATTTATCTTCACCCGAATAATCTACAAACCAGAGTAAGACATAAACCACGAAATGACTCCACATGAAAGAAACATTCACATCAAAACATAAATAACATTAATCACAATCATAACAACCCAACTAACCACATGGTTTAACACCAACAGATTGGGATCTAAAACCAAGACTAGACAACAAAATCAAACAACCAGATATCCCATAAGAAACATTCACATAAGTGCAACACTCTAAACAAAGGGTAGAGAAGGTTGGGCATTGTCCTATGACAACCCAAAAAGGTGATCACATAATGAATCGATTGACCTTAATTGGGGACAATGGCTAGGGTTAGGTTATAACTTGGGCCTAAATGTTATCTCCTCAACCACCATTGGGATTAAAGACACACTCAGACCTACTAATTCAGGTGGAGACGTAGCCTAGTACCTATTTGCTCAAACATACAAATTAGAGCACATGTGCATAATAGCCGAAGCACTGGGAAAGAAACTCTAGCAATCATATTTCATGTTCGTATGTCTTTCATACGCCCAATGGTACGATGCCACTCTTTCCACTTATCTTAACAAACATACTACTGCAACATTTAACTATCCAAGTAAATATTTGCATAATAATAATAACATGACATTATACACCATACTCACCAAAGCACTAACAGAAGCGCATGTCTCATATTGCAACCACAAAGCTTGAACACAAGTCAATACATCTTCATCTTCAAGTTTCAAAGTCAAACTTCCTGCACATCTATGGTGAGAATGGAGGGGCACTACAAAGTTGATTCTGATTTTGAGTCTGAGAAGGAAGATGGTGACACATTCATTGCAGCTTTAGCAACTCATGCAGGTGATGATGCATGGTTAATTGACTCAGGTGCATCTTTTCATATGACCTTTAATAGAGATTATTTTTGCGAATATGAAGAATTTGATGGAGGTAAGGTGTACTTGGGTGATGATTCTCATTTAGACATTGTTGGTCGCGATAAAGTTAAAATCAGGTTTCTTGATGGTAGAATAAAAAGGATTAATGGTGTGTTGCATATCCCTAGATTAGCACGATTTTTTTTATCTGTGACAAAACTAATAGATGCGGGTGAGTAGGTAGTATTTTCTGTAGTACCCCTCCATTTTGCTTATGTTTTCTGACAGTATGTTTTTATTTTGATAGACCCTGATACCTTGTTTTGATGTATTTGATCGCTGATAGTAGAGCGATGGTGGATTTATTTTATGATGTGATGATAAACTGTTTGGTGGTGATTATTTCTGACATGCTTTATGTTAGCATAGATGTTTACTTGAGATGTTATTGCTATATATGCTTATGGTAGATTAATTGATATTTATTTTGTCAGTTCGATGTGATATTGTATTGGTGAGGAGAACAAAGTTGCATCACTCGCTTGCGAGTGCCCTGTGATTTCCACAATTTTCTCTTCATGGTGTGTTTGAATTATGGATTATATACATGTATGTTATATGTCTGATTGCAGGATTGTAGGTACATGACACTGACTCCACCTGGTTTCATAGGTCTGAGCGTGTCCAGACTCAACAGTAATGTTGATTGGGAGGTAGTAACGAGGTTTTTCCTAGTCTAGCCTCAAACCTAGTCACAGTATGCCGTCAGTTTAGATTTGGTGTGTTTGGTTGTCACGTCTAAGTTTGCCTTGTTATTTGTTATGCAAGGTTTATTTTGTGAATTTAATGTTAGATTAATGTTCTTTATAATTTAGTGCTTATTTAATTTATTTTAAATATTGTAGATAAAGGTTTCTTATTTTATTTAATTAATTAAATTAGTTTATTTGGTAAGATAATTTAATCATTGTGATTAAAGTTATTTTATTAAATAAATAAATAAATAGATTAAATTTCCTATTATTGAGTGAATAGATTAAATATTGTTTAAATGCTTTTGTGTGAATGAGAATTTTAAATTTGTTTAAAGAAAATAAAATTTCTTTTGAATCTTTAAATTCAATAAAATAGAATAATTCTTTATAATTGTTAAAAGAAAATATCTATGAGTTTGTTAGAAGATATTTTTGTTTTTCCATGTGTGTGAGTTAAATTAAATGCAAAATTCTTGTTGAGAAATCTCTCAGAGAGAATATTGCCAGAACTGGGAAAGGCAAGAAGGCACTTCACGGGAAAGAAAAAGAAACAAAGAATTGCTGGAAAAATAGTTAGTTTATTTTTGGGGTTTTGATTTTAAAATTCTGGAAAAAGATCTCGGGATTATTTTCTGGTTCAGTTATTTGCATCTTTCTGGAAGTGGAGGTTTGGAAAGGGCTTTGGAAGTTGCACTCAGCAGGCAAAGCTTTTCTTCAACTTTCAATACTTCAAGCTACAAGAAAACATGTTCTTTGTTATTTATTTAGTTATATTGTGATTTGAAAAGATTGCCTGTATAAAGATTTATTTTTGTAGAAGTTTTGTTAAATTTGTAAAATAGAAAGATTGCCTGAAGAAGAAATTTTGATTGAAGCTTATGTACTTCTCGGTAAAATTTTGTTGAAATTATTTTTGTAGAAAAACTTATTACCTCTCTGTGTAAAATTTTGAAATAAAACTTTATAGTAAAATCAGAGAGCATCACAGAAGGTTATTGTTAAACAATAGAAAATTCTCAAAAGGAAACATAAGAAAATCTTTGTAGATTTGTAAATGAAACTCACTAATTAGTTTGAGGAAACAGAAACCTCTGTGATAAACTTTGTTAAATGTTTCATGTAGAAAAGATTTTGAGAATTTAAATTGTGAATGAAATCTTCTGTTACGGAAAATGAAACCCTCTATCAAAATTGATAAATTGAAAACCTCTGTATAATTTGATTAAAATTTTCTTGTAGAAAATTCTTTTTTAAAATTTGCTCTTCCCAAGCAATCTTTCTGATATATTGTTATATATATATATATTTAGTTGCATAAAATATATATACATTTGAAATCATGTAAATTATTTAGAGAGATTTTTATTAAAGACAAATTTCTGGAAATCCCCGTACAGGCGAAATAGCACAAGATTTTTTTTTTATAAAAAAAATATTAAAAAAAATATTAAGGGAGGCGCAGGGGGGCTACCCGCACGACTGATCCCATAGGGGAGCCGACTGTGAGGGCAGCGCCGGCGTTGCCTGCACAACCGCGCCTCCCATTGAGGGGTTCGGCTGTGTAGGCAGCCGATCCTTGCTTTTTTTTATATTAAATTTTAATTTGTTTTTTTTTTTTAAATTATAATTATAATATATATTATTAATAATATATGTTATATATGTAATATATATATATTGTATTTATATAAATTTATAATTGTGTTTAAATATTAATGATTATAGATTTATTCAAACAATATATTTATATATTTAAATAATTATTCAAATATAATGATTTGAATGTGTATTTAAATGTATAAAATATTGTTGTTGAGTGTAAGAAAACTATGAATAAATATTTTTATGATGAAATGTATTAAGAAAAGAAATTGAAAATTTCATTATAATGCATGAATTCAGAATTGAAATTAATTGTTAGTTTTAATTTCCATATTGATTGAAAAATGAATTATACTTTAGTTGATTAATTTCATGCTATATGTTATAAATTGAATTGGATTTAGAAAATCCCAATGTTAGATTTCTTATTTTCCTGAATTGCTTTAAGTTGTTTCTTCTCTTATTGGGAAAATTGGGTCATATGCGATTATAAGTCTTCCAGATACAATATCTTCATGAGGGAGTTGTTTTTATGATGGTTTCATATTTTGAACATGCTAGGGTAGTGCACATAATTTTATTCTGTTTAGACACCCGGTTCTATGAACAGGTCATGATGTCAGTTGTTATATTGTTGTTTTTTTTATGTTGGTTTATGTGCACCTTGTCTACCCTTAGTTAGTGGAATTAGGTTCCTTATGTTGTTATTAGGGGAGTGGCTCTTTATGAGGGCTGACACACAAAGTGGTGCCAGGGTAACTCATGTAGAGTTAGTTAATCAGTGAAAACTAAATCAATACATTAGGTAGTCTAAAATATTTAACTGGATTAATTATGCCTCACTCATGGACTCAAGGGCTAGTTCAGACTTGGGGATGAGTCGAGAAGGCCTGGAATGGAAAAATCGATATCTAGTGATTATGAAAGATATTCGATTCTGCAATAGATTGCATGTGGGGCTGAGTTTCGTAAGAGGTTACCAGGGTAACTCAAGATGGGGGCTGAAACCTAGGAAGATTCACCTGGGTAACCTATGCAACATTGTGATGACACTCCACCTATAATAACTGTATCCTTGTGAACTTAGTGTATTTGATCCTTCAGTTCTGGAAGCAATGTAACCATTAAGTTAAGTTTGTACTTATATAGTTTTGTCTATGATTTTTCTTGTGTCTAGGGTTTGTAGGTTATGTCTAGGGAACCTTTTTACTATCTCCTAGCATGGGGGGTGGGCCTACGGGTACCACTTGGTTGGGTGGAACATGCACCTTACACCGTTGGGTCCCTAGTTCTTCTTCATGGCGATGAGTACTTCTTGGATGGAGAGCTCGTATGTGAAAATGTACTTTATCATATTTATCATTTGTATTAGTGGAAACCTTACTTATGTATCACTCCTCAATTGTAATCGGGGAGAACTTTTGTAACATGTAATTGTATACTTTTGAATGACCTACCTCATTTGGAAATGAGTATTGTAAATGTTATTATAATTGCAATGTAAGAAAGAATCATTTTTGTACATTATACCTTCATTGATGTAATTTACTTGTTAATGAATGTACGCTTTTAAGTTTATGAGAATTAAATACATGCTATGTATAGTTACTTATGTTAATTATGGGATTTACAAGTAGTGCGTCGTCGCGTATCTTAGGGAATGTTTGCATTAATGAAGTTTATGTATACACTTTTAAATTTTTTTTTATTACACTTTCGTAGTCATTGCAACATTCTTTAGGTTACGAGGCGGGGAATTACATTTTCTGATGAAAAATGTAAGATGGTTAGAGGTGCTATGGTGATTTCTAGAGGTGTTAGATATGGCACATTGTATAAGCTTGATGCATGTATTGTTGAGTGCAATATTACTTCTGTGAAAATCAAGTCTATGGAAGAAGTGATGGTTTCACCTTCAGTAGATGGTCATGGATTTTGGGTACCCAAGGGTGCTATTTCTTCTGAGACAAAGTTACCTGTAGATAAAACTATGTTATGGCACCGAAGACTTGGCCACATTGGAGAAAAGGGTCCAAGGACCTTGAAAAATAAAAACCTTGTTGAAGGTCTGTCTAATTGTAATCTTGAATTTGATTTATGTGAGCATTGCATTTATGGAAAACAAAATCGTATTAAGTTTTACTCGATTTCTCATAAATCTTGTGGTGTATTGGATCTTATTCATTCTGATGTGTTTGGTCTTGTAGATTTTCCTTTGATTGGTAAATCCACATATTATGTTTCATTTATTGATGAATATAGTAGAAGGATATGGGTATATTTCCTAAAGAGTAAATCTTAAGTTTTCAGTTGATTTAAAGAATTTAAAGAAATGGTTGAGTTGCAGACTAGAAAGAAAATAAAATGTTTGAGAACTAATAATGGCAGTGAATTTTTCTCTAATGATTTTGATAAATTTTGTAAAGATTGAGGTATTCCTAGATAGAAGACAACTCTGTATTCTCCACAATAAAATGGAGTTGTAGAAAGAATGAAAATAACACTGATGGAGAAGGCTAGGAGTATGTTGAGTGGTGTTGGTCTAGAATAAAGGTTTTGGGTTGAAGTTGTTGCCATTGCCTGTTATCTGATTAATAGGTCTCCTACATTAGCTCTTGTTGATAAAATTCCTATAGAGGCATGGTTGGATTGCAAGCCTTCATTAAGACATCTTAGATTTTTTGGTTGCGAGGCATATGCACATGTGCCAAAGGAGAAGCGAACAAAGTTGGAGAACAAGGCTATGAAATGTATCTTCATCAGATGCAGTTATGGTGTGAAAGGATACAAGCTTTGGGATCCTGTTGCACAAAAGGTAATACATAGTAGAAGTATGATTTTTAGAGAAACAAAGCCTTCTTCTGTTACATTGCAGCCAAAAAAAAGTAAACAAGAAGATGTGATTCAAATTCCTTCTACACTTGAGAAAGTTGAATCAAGGCCCAAGGATAGATAATAAGTTGAGGAGAGCTCATCTAGCTTTGGATATTTAGAAGAGGAGAAAGAACCTCCAACTCAACTTTTTTGTAGGTTCACAAGACATAGATAACCACTTGAAAGGTATTCACTTGATGATTGAAGATGTATTTTTTCTTTGAATATTGACATGGATGAACCCAAATATGTAGAAGAGGCACTAGGTATGAATGATGCAGAATACTGGAAGATTGATATGGATGAAGAAATGACATATTTGAAAAATAATGATACATGGGATCTTGTACCATTGCTTGAAGGACGAAAACTTGTTGGTTGTAAATGGGTGTTCAAGAAAAAGATTGGTTCAAATGGAAGTAATGAGAAATACAAAGCAAGGTTGGTTGCGCAGGGTTACTCTCAAGTTGAGGGTGTTTATTATGGTGAGATATTTTCTCCTATTCCAAAAATGACATCCATTAGATTTTTGCTTTCTATTGTTGCTGCTTTTGATTTAGAGGTTGAGAAAATGGATGTGAAAACTGCTTTCCTTCATGGTGATTTGAAGGAGGATATTTATATGACACAACTAGAGCACTACATGGTGAAAGGTAAAAGTAAATTTGGTTTGCAAATTGAAGAGATCTTTGTATGGCTTACAAAAAAGTCCTAGGATGTGGTACCAAAAAATTGATATATATGTGTTGAGTTTGGGATTTGAGCATTCTAAATCAAATCATTGTGTTTATTATAAAACTGATGCTGACCGTTTCCTGTTTATTGCATTATATGCTGATGATATGTTATTTATTAGCAAAGGGAAAGGTATGATTTCAGAATTGAAATCTCAACTTGTTGCTAAATTTGAAATGAAAGATCTTGGTACAACTAAAAACATTCTTGGGATGGAAATTAAAAGAGATAGACTGAACAAAAAGCTATGGCTTGGCCAAAGTAAGTATGTGAATTCAATTTTACAAAGGTTTGATATGCAACATTGTAGACCATTGTGTGTTCCTATTTCAGTTGGAACAAAGTTATCTATTTTAGATTGTCCAACATCCCCATCAGAGATGGAAGACATGAGCAGAGTGTCTTACCAGAGTGCAGTTGGAAGTTTGATGTATGTTATGGTTTGTACTAGACCAAACATTGCCCAAGTAGTGGGAGTTCTTTCTAGATATATGTCTAATCCTGGTAGAGTTCATTGGGATGTAGTTAAAAGAGTCTTCAAATATTTGCATGGTACCTCATATTATTCCTTATGTTATCATAGTTATATGACAAAAGACAAATTTTCCCTTGATATTCATGGTTATGTGGATTTAGACTGGGCAAGTGATTATGATTGCAGAAAATCCACCAATGCTTATGTGTTTACTTTATTTGGTGGTGCAATTAGTTGGATGAGTAAGTGGCAGGTTGCGGTTGCTTTGTCCAGTACTGAAGTAGAGTATATAGAAACTACTCATGCTTGTTAAGAAGCCATTTGGCTTAAGAGAATATTTTCAAATATTGGTATAAAACAAGGTGCAGTGACAATTTATTGCAATAGTCAGAGTGCGATATGTCTAGCCAAGAACCTACATTTCATGCCAGGACCAAGCACATTGATGTACAATATCATTTTGTTAGAGATATGGTTGAAGATGGTAGGGTGAAGCTGGTTAAGGTAGAGACTTTAATGAATGTTGCTCATTCTTTAACTAAGCATGTGAGCATAAATAAGTTTAGATGGTATTCATAGACTATGGGCCTTTCGTCTCCTAGCAATTAAAGAGACAATGTTTACACCCTCACGTTGCTCTTGCAAGGTGTTCGACAAGTGGGAGATTTGTTGGGAAAATGTGTCTCAACCTTGCAATTATATGCGGTTTATTGTTGATAAGATGTATATATATGTTTCCTAGTTACATTGATAGGTGTATACAATGACATCACGAAGCAAAATGTGAGCGTGTTAATTTTTTCAGGAAACTTCTGGAATGACTGACATACATTAAATAAAGGATATATTGTAAAACTAGATAGTTCATTATTAGGTTTTAGATCTAATGACAAATATTTTGTTGGCCTGTCTTGCCCTAGAATGTAACTATATTTTATGAGGGCGTTGTATTACAACTACGATAGAGAGACAATAATGTATTCCAAGAGTCTGATAGCGGTCATGTTGTCTCTTGATCTCTGAGTGGTGATACTCCTATGAGAAGCTTGCTCTGCAAGTATATTGTAATCTTTGTGATTTACTAAATAATATATTGGGTAGATTTTGGAGTGTGGGGTTTTTCTCCTGAAAGGGTTTTCCCTACGTAAATCATTGTGTTGTGGTATGCATGATATTTATGTTTATTTCTGTTTAAGTTTCTGTAACTGTTAAAGATTTGTAAAGTTTTGCATTATTATCCTCTCAAGGATTAGTGTAGGAAGTTGTTCCGCTACATTAGCTTCCATATAGTATCAAGGAAAACTGTTATTTTGTAAATACAATTTTAATGCAAGAATTTGGTAAAGCATAGTTTCCATGGACCTTGAAACACTATTGCTAATTAGATGTTGAGACAATCGAATTGCCTTGGACAGTGCAAAGTTGCCGCTTAGGAGTTGAGAGCACAAAATTTTCTTGCATATTGCATTTCACTGTTTCCCTTCCCACATCACATAGACATGACATAATATCCTTTTGTTCTTCAATGTTGCACATTGTCCATTGGTTTTTTGGACCAAATAGATAAAACATAAATAGCCTTCTATTTGGCAAAGTTACTGCTGTTTACAAATTGATAGTGCAAAATTTTCTTAGAAGTTCCAAGATTGCAACTATATTAATACATATATATATATATATATATATACACATATGTATATACATGTCTATATATATATGCATAGTCTATGTGTACGCATATATATATATATATATATATATATATATATATATATATATATATATATATATATATATATACACACACACATATGTATATACATGTCTATATATATATGCATAGTCTATGTGTACGCATATATGTATCTAGACTCAAACCATACATGGGGTTAAAAATTATAACAAGATTACTACCAAAATTGATTGATTTATTTGCTTACGCTCAATTACCTTGCTTTTGCCGAATTCATTTGCCACCACTCAATTAATTTGGTTTCTTTTTTGCAAACTATGGACTACATATAATTTCCAATTTTGTGATATTATGCCACATTTTGCATTGTTGTTGATGAATGTGAGTAATACATAATCATACTTGTTTCTCTTTTTGCTTAATAGTCCTAAAACAAGTTTTATTTTAGTCACATGAATTGATATTAAGATTTTTTTGTTGTGTTGTAGGATTTTTAGTGTGTAATAGTCAACCAAAGGCTATAGTTAGGAATCTTCCATTGCTATTGATCACGGTGAGTAATTGCCTCTTTAATTATTCTTTATATGTATTAAATACTTCAAGCTTCACACATTCTTTTATAGTAATTACTATACTTAGTAGTGTCAATACAATTTGTATCTTTTATCCTTTCACATGAAATTTTCCAATATGATTACAAACAATTGTGTTAAAAGATAAAAACTATCACAACAACCAATTGTAGTAGAAACCTACAAACCAAGTGTGAATGCACCTTTCACATCAATCGATGGAGCTCTGCACTATGCACATTGTTTTCAAATTGACTCGTTCAATTACAAAGTTGGCGATTGCCTATTTCACACACTAGATGTTTTTCTTCATTAGCGTTACACATCGATACGACTACGCAATGGTTTCATGGATCATTTCTTAAATTGTCTTCACAATTTTTGTTCTATAGCTTTAAGGTCCTATGATACTGACTTGCATCCAACAATGCTAATGAATTTGCATAATGTACATAACAAAAAAATGTATCTACGAAGAATGAAACTTTCAGCCACAAAAATCAATAATAGTGGTGAAACTGGGCTTTGGGGTGACACATTTTGTCTAAAATGACTAGCATATTGGCTAAACATACTAATATGCATTTGGTATTTAACATACAAAAAAATCTACTTATATTTCAACAAGGATGCATGTAATCCTGCAATATCAATTCTTTTCCACGATACAACTCTTGCTACTGGCCACTATGAGCTTGTCTTCTCATGGCTAAATACATACAACTGCACTAAAAATATCCAACCACACTTGCATATCACATATTGCAATTTGGACAATATTTGGCATGCAACAGGAAATGCGTTTGAAACACTTTGTAGTACCCCTCCGTTTATGCTTATGCTTTCTGTTGTTATGATTTCACATTGTTAGACCTATGATGCTTTGTTGGATATTTTGATCGCTAGTCTTGAGCGATAGTGGATTATTTTGTGACATGATGATACTTGTTTGATGATTATTGATTTCAGACATGATTGGATATAGTTTTGATGTTTTATTATTAGTTGATTATTGCTATGTATATGTTATGATGGACTAACAGCTATTTATTTCGTCAGTTTGCTGTGAAGTGTGTTGGTGTGGAGAACGGAATCGCATCACTCGCTTGCAAGTGCCCTGTGATATCTGTGATTTTCTCCGCACGGTGTGTCTGTTTAATGCTTTATATATATATATGTATGCACGTTATTTGCTTGGTTGCAGGAATTTGCAGGTACATGACACCGACTCCACTTGGGTACTCAGGTCTGAGCGTGTCAAGACTCAACGGATACGTTGATCGGGAGATAGTAGTTTGGTTTACCTAGTCTAGCCTTTAACCCTAGTCTTAGTACTTTGTCTGTTTTAGTTCAGAGTCATAGGTTTGTATCGTCATTTTCTGTTTGAATAAATTGTTGAAAACTAAATATTGGTTAATTTTAATGTTAGTTTATTGTGCTTTAATTATTGGTATTAATGTTTAAATGTGGTAGAAATTTACTTGCTTGATAATTTAATTCATTAATTAGCTTATTTGGTTAAATAGTTGATCTTAAAAAGATTAAACTATTTTAATTAAATAAATAATTAAATTAAATTAAATTATTAAGTGTGTATATTATATTGCATTTGAAAATTATAAAATAAATAAATGGAAAATAAAATGCATGTAAATTGAAATAATGGTTGTAAAATTTAAATTGAATAAATTAAAATTGCATGCAAATTTGAAATGGAAAATTGCCGTGAAGTGGAGAAGATATTTTCATAACCACTTCTCGACATGTGGGTGAGTGTAATAATTGCATTGGGGTTGTTGAAAATTTGTTACGGAGAGGATATTTTGGATCTCGAGAAATCACAGAGGTTGTTGAATTTCCTCACGGGAAAATTATTTTGGTGCTCTGTAAAAGAATTGGTAAATGCTTTTTGGTTGATTTTGGAATTGGAAGATTTCTGGTTCTTGGTTGTATTGTGGAATTGGATCTCGGGAAAGGAATTGGTAGCTACAGGAAATAGAGGCTACAAGGATTTCTTCACCAGTAAGCAAAGGAAATCAGGTAATCCTCTTGTATTTATTTTATTTATTTTGGAAAGAAAGCTTCTGTAGAAATTTGTTGTGTGAATTCTTGATGGCTTCAGGAAAGCTTTTGTTTTTAAAAAAAAAAATTCTCTGTAGAAAGTATTTTAAATTTATAAAGGGAAATATTTGTTTAAAAAGGAAAATGATTCTTCAAGGAATAATTTGGGTTTTGAAACAAAATGTTTGTGCGTGATTTCATTTAAAAACCCCGAGGAAACCCTTATCGCGGCCAAGTACAGGCTGCGATTTTGTAAAAAAAAGACTATGATATTTTTAGATTTTAATTTCATACGGATTTTGTTAATAGTTAAAAGTAAAATTTAAATGAGTAAAAATTTTTAATTCGGATTTTAATTTAATGAATATATATATATATATATATATATTTGTTGGAATTAAATATGGTATTTTTACATTAATATTTATATTTAAAACATGTATATTTGTTTAAATATAGATATTTGTACAAATTATGAATTGTGTTAAATTAGAAAATATAAATTTCGTTATTTTAAAATTGTATGAGAAATTTGAAAATTGTGGAAATATAGAAAATGATTTTTATGCAAATTTGTGAAAATTAGAAAAGTGAATTAAAAGAAAACAATCACATATGGATTTAGTATATCCAAATGATAGATGTATATTTCCATTTGCTTTAAATTGTTTTTTTTTTTTTTTGTGATTGGGCAAATGGGATAGTCTTTAATGATCAAGTCTTCCAGACCAAATTGTTAAACGGGGAATTGTGATTGTTAAGTTAAATTCTGTTGTTAACTAAGGATGTGTACATGACTTTGCGTAGTGGTATGATACTTGTGTTATAAACAATGATTGATGTTCGCTTTATCGTGATTGATCTTTTATATGGATTTCAGTTGTATGTACACCTTATAAACCTTAGTTAGAGAACATAGATTTCCATGTTATGTTTAGGGGAGTGGCTATTTGTAAGGGCCGACACACAAAGTGGTGTCAGGGTAACTTACAAATAGTTTGTAAGTCAGTGAAAACTAAAGAACACAGTAGATAGATTAAAAACACTTAACAAGATATTTTGCCTCTCTTATGACTCTTGAGCTACTTCAGTCATGAGTATAAGATGAGAAGGCCTGGAATGGCAAATCGGTGTCTTGTTTCCTTAAGAGGCATTCGATTCCGCAACAGTTTGCAATAGGGGCCGGGTTTCGTAAGAGGTTACCAGGGTAACCCAAGGATTGGGGGCCGGAACCTAGGAAGAAACACCAGGATAACCTTTGCAACGTCGTGATGACACTCCACCTATAATAACAGATAACCTTGTATTTGTATTACAATCAATTGTCTAAAATCTGGAAGCAATGTAACCAATAGTCTGTTGTGTACTAGTGTCTAGGGTTAGTAGGCTAGGTCTAGGTAACCTTATTACTATCTCCTAGCATGGGGGGTGGACCTACGGGTACCGCATGGTTGGGTGGAACGTGCACCTTACTCCGTTGGGTCCCCAGTTGATCTTGGCATCGAGAGCTTCATGGATGGAGAGCTCGCATTTGGATCTTATGTGTACTTTCAACATTGTATATTGTAAACTTGTATTAGAAAACATCCCTCAATTGTATAAGAGGTGAACAATGTAATTGTAATTGAAGACATTATTGAACTACCTCATCAGATGGATGAGTATTGTATATTTTATCAAATGTAATGTATGGAAAAACATGTTGTACTTTATGTTATTATGAATGGTAATAAAATGAAATGCAATGTTTATCTTTAAATGTTTTATGTTATGAATTAATATGTGCAATGCGAAATACTTAAGTCACTTATGGAAAACTCAAAGTAGTGTAACGTCGCTTAGCCTAATGAATGTATGCAACTAATTAACTTAATAATTAAACTTTAAAAAAAATTATTATTACACCTTTAATCACATTTGTAACATTCTTAGGTTATTAAGACGGGGCATTACACACTTGGAATTTGTATTGTGGCTACATTTGCTAGTACATGTGGCAAAAGAATGTTTGATGCTATAGCTTTTTCGCTTCTTGAACAATTTGATCCAGTTGCTTTGCGATTATTCATGGCGAAGTCATTGGCCATGCATTGAAGTTTGAAAACAAATATGCAATTGCTTGTTTTGACACTTTTGGTCAATCTAGCATACAAAGCAACAATCATCTATTGTAGTTACAATCATTGGTTTCCAGAATTGGGATGCCATATGTAGAAACTGGCCTTGAAGGGTCTAAATTTTGTGCACTATGGCTATCCCATATGTTTGATGCAACAATACACATATGGAAAGCATCTCCATTTTCTAGGGCCAAAAAATACCCTAATTGCATGAAGCCAAGAAGAAATTTGAACTTACTTTGTTTTCCAAGTAGCTTGGGCCATTGTCATTATTAACCACTTCAACAAAAATAAAAATTGACTTAGAACATCCATATGAAGGATCCACCTTCTGTTCAACATATGTCAAGCACTTTCAAATCAAAGACAACAAACAATATGACTAGTTCTCATAAAAAAACAAATAGTTTCAACAATACATACACCAACTAAAGCGAATTTTAGATCGCATAAGACATTACGCACCCTAAAAGCAAAAATATGGAATGCACAAGCATCCCATGCAAATTTTCCACAAACTACAACATCTAGTTCTGTCCTACCCACTATGAATGTCACAAGAATAATTCAGTCCTACCCACTTAGTAAAATTCAATTTTGTGATTCTAGCCAAAATCCAATGCAACAACAATCATTACGTTCTTTGAAGAGACAAATACAAAGTGGACAAAAGGGTTATGCTTTACATTTGGAAAAATTGAAACGTAGACCATATAGATATTCTATGCTCCAGAAGAAAAACAACACTTATGACGTTCAAGCAAAAGCAAAAGGAACTCGCACAAAAAATAATGTAGTCCAAAAATATTTTAACTCATACTCACAAACGATAAATGACACACCCACTCAATCATGCTCTATTTACGACATGCTCCATTTCCATCACAACATTTGTAAAGTTGGCAATGCACTTGTAAAAGCTTTATCTTTGATATTTACTTAGATGTATGAAAAAAAATAGCAATAGGGCAACCCATTTGCAAACAATGTATAAAAGCCACACTAGACTGTAAGATTCCATATTTTTGCACACCTACAAGAATAAGATGGAATGCACAAATAGATGTTCATTCTTTGATTTCTCTAGAGGAAAGGCTTGTGTCTTTGTGCATAACTTTTGCATAGATTAGGCAATTGGGATATAAACGAGCATAGTATGGCTTGCTCGGGATAGTTATCAATATTCCTATAGATTTTGATAAAGTGCAACAAACATTGCCGAGGAAAGTAGATGAAACCACAACAATAGTAGTTAGATTGAAACAAAATCTAGAATATGATAATGCATATGCACAAGGAAATGTTAGACCTGTCATAGTCATGGATGCTTTAATTGCACTATCCAAAACACCATTGTACAAAAAAGAGAACATCTTTATAAATAGAGAATGACATGAGTTGTTGGAAAAGAAGACAACACAAATACAAACAGATCTCGAAATAGAATCGACTATGCAAGATGACATGTCTGAAGATGATGAGGAGCCAATAATTGAATTAGTTATACATTGGTTTAATGAAACACAATCAGTCAAAGACCTTGACACAACAATCATTGAAATTACGCCATCAGAAGGGTTTAAACCTCTTGGTATTTTCCAAGACATGTATGTAGAGGAGATGAACTTCCCAACTTTTTTCTATGGTTCGACTCATCCAATTGACATTACTAAAAATTTGACGTACCAAAAAATTGCAAAATGGGAGCTTATGCATAAAGACAATGACTTTGCAACACACATAACAAATATTTTTTTAAGGCTATTAAAATTATTATTCACCAAGTATCATCACTAGCATGGATTTGCATATGGAAAACTAAATTGAAAGGTGAGAAATTGCTTGCGAAAGATGTGTGTAATCCAAAAAAACTTGAAAAAATATTACGATCTCCATTGGGCTATAGAACATTAAAAATCATTTGGACCTCGTTTGATTATCTAGAAAACACTAAAAATAATATATTTGCAATGATAAGACAATTGGTACCTCTAACTTTTTTTGTGACATTAACAAGTGTTGAGCATTTCTAGGAGCCATTGTGCAAATCTTTGCACCGAATATGTATTCTACAACAATCAAAGTGTAATGAAACTATAGAAGATAAGGACTTGAATTTTGAAATTAGAAAAAATCCAATGCTTTGTAGTCATTAATTCAACCACAAGTTCAACGCATTTCAAAAAATGATGCTAAAAAACCATGAGCTCTTCAGACAAGTCACAGACTATTCTTTTGTTATAGAATTCCAAAACTGAGGCAATTAGCATGTTCATTTTTTGCTATGGATAAAAGATGCACCTGTATATGGCAATTGCTCAAATACTAAAATAGAAAGCTTTGTGGAAAAGTATATTTCATGTGACTCAATGCTACTTGATACAAATCTTGCCAAAATGCAAACACATCATCATACAAAGACTTGCAAGAAATTCAAAAACTCAAGTTGTAGATTTAGTTTCCCCTTGCCTCCGATGAGCAAAACAACAATTTTAGAACCACTTCCAGTGCCTGATGCTACAGTCAAGGAGAAAGCAATTTTTTTTAAAAGAAACTGGAAAATAAACATTACATAAAGGAATTTTCATTTCAAAGTTTCTTGCATGAATTGGAAATGGATGAAAATGACTACATTACAATGCTTTGATCAACATTGGACATCACGCAAAATTGTCATGTTGAAAAGAGACCCATCTAACATTTGGATAAATGTGTTTACAAAGAAAGTGCCCAAACTATGGTATGAAAATATAGATATGCAATTTATTTTAGACGCATACTGTTGGTATGTGGCGACTGATCATGCTATATTGTATAGCCCATGGTATACTGTACACCCTAGCCCCCAGATCCTCAGTCGGGCCCTAAAATTCCTACTTTTTTGATCACCGAAAAAGGGAAAAATCAATGAAAAAGGAAAAATCTGATTTTGTAGAACCCGAAAATCTGGAAGCTTCTAAGCTTGGTAAAAAGGGGTTCGGATGGGTATTTCAGTATGATGAAAAACGCGATTATTCGCAAGATTGTAATAGGTTTTTCATTGGATAATAAAAGTGTTGGATGGCTGCGGTTTGGTGGATGTAGCCCAGAATTGGGTGAACCACGTTAAATTCTGTGTTATGATTTATTCTGTGAATGTTTTAGTTTCTCTGTTTTTGTTTATTAAATCTACATTTAATTGTTAGATCTGCCATCTCTAACCCTAACACATACGTTGTTGCATCTTACTTTAGCTCATATATGAAAAAATAAGATAGAACATTATCTCTCACATTTCAGAAATTGCGACGTGAGTGCAACGTTGCTTATGATGGAAAAGTGAAATTTATACGAAAGCTTGGAAATGCATTGCTTAACTATCAACAAATGTCTAATCGTCAAGCTGTTCATATCATTCTCTCATTGCCATTGCGTAAATGCTCATGGAAAACTATTTTTTTATCAATACTACACCATTAGAAAGCAAAGTGCACATGTTAAAAATCCCTAAGCTATTGGAAAAAGAGCAAGATGATTCTAAACATCATGTGTGCATTTGTAATAGAAAATACATGCAACGGCCAAAAGCTCTTGACAAATTGTCATTGGCTGAATACACTGCTTTTTACTCTGGCGACCCCAAAAAATTGCAAAGAAGAGCAACTCCATAGATCATACGCTATGTAAGATACAATCCGCACATTGACCTTGAGAATTATTGTAGAGAAAAACTTATATTGTATGTGCCTTTCAAATCTAGTGAACATGAAACATGGAGTGTAGTGTTTAATGCAAACAAAGCACAAATTGCAAATATCAAAAAATTGTATACTGCACAAATTGTTCCTAAATGGGGTGACATTGATGAAGCCTCCACAAAGGCTAAAAATGATAATTGTCCAACAATAGACATTGCATATGAAATCGGTACAGGCAATTAGGAAAATGACATGGAAAAATATGACATCATAAGTGACATGAACCATATGAAGAATACGAAGCTCAAGGATTCTATCTGCAAAAACCTATTCTCATAGATTTCACATCCATTTCTATTAACCAATGAAGAATACTACAAACTACGAAGAAAATTGAACAAAGAACAACAATCAATAGTAAAGGACATACTAATGGAAAAAAGACTTGCTCCCAAAAAAGCATTGTACTTGTTATTGATAGATGGGGCGGGCACATGGAAAACCTTCATAACAAAAATACTTTTCAAGGCAATGATTTGATTCTATGATAAACAACTAGATAGTGAACCACTCAAGCCTAAAGGCATTATTGTTGTTTCAACAGGAAAAGCTACATTCAATGCAGGTGGCATTACTGCACATTCAATCTTCCAATTGCCATGCAACTCCTCAAAAATGCTGCCTCTAGATTCAAACACAGTCGATGCCCTGAGCAAAAAATTAGACCAAATGATCTTATTGATAAAGTCTCATTGATTGGTTCAAAAATGCTTTACAACATTGATAGAAGACTTCGTCAAATCAAGCACACACCAACAAAACCTTTTGGAAACATAGATATCATTTAATGTGATGATTTCATACAAGCACAATATGTTTGTGATACTTGGATATTCAAAGAACCAATAATAGATAAGGAGAAAATGCCATACACCTTTTGGATCGAAAATGTTAAGTGCTTTGAACTACATAGCGTTGTTAGAAAAACAAATTAACATTTTTCCATACTTAATTGCACCAGGATTGGTCAACAAAAAAATCAAGACATTGGCTATTTGAATGCAATGTGCTATAAGACACCTCCAAATGATCCATGATTTCCATACTTGTTTCATATAAATACATCAGTTGACATGCACAAGAAAAATTCTAGACAACTTATCACAAAAGCTTTTATGTATTACATGCAATTGATAAACATGATACAACAATTGATAACATTCAACGTCAACCTCTGAAATCATCATTGTAATACCCCTCTGTTTTGCTTTATGGCTGGATAGTGCATCCTTGTTTGCTTTGATGTGATTTTTGGTTATTAAGATACTTTATCATGTGTGTGTTATTTGATCTCTAATTATAGAGTGATAGTCTATTGGTGTGATGTGATATATCTTATCTAATGCTTTATTTGACATGTTTTAATTGGTGTAATGATGATTAGCTATTGTAACATGTTATTGCATGAGATATTTGTTTAGGATGGAACTACCAGTCTATGATGAGTGTATTGGTGAAGGGGACGAGATCGTATCACTCGCTTGTGAGTGCCCTACGATTCTGCGATTTCCTCTTCACGGTGTGTTTATTATGTTATATATATATGCATGTTCGATATACTCTTTGTTCGCAGGTTGATAGGTACAGGACATCGACTCCACCTGGTTTCACAGGTTTGAGCATGTCCATTGGCCAACGATATTCAATTGGGAGATAGTAGCTACGTTTTTCGTGCCAAGTCATCACCCTAGTCATAGTGTGTCATCGGGTTTTAGTCGGGTTAAGTTGCTTCTATGATTGTTCATCTCTCCTTGATTTTTATTTTAATTGCAAGTTGGAAAAGGTAAATAAATGGCTCTATGTATTTAAGTTGTTTATTAAATTTCTCTGGTTACAATGTTAGAAATGTTATTTATTTTATTAATTAATTAATTTAATTAATTAAATGATCTAATATTGGATTAGAGTTATTTTATTGATTAATTAAATTAATTGTGTTGAAATGAATTAAGTTATCCATTTTGGGTATTAGGAGTGTTAAATGATTTTTGAAAAAGAAAATTTTAAAAGTTTAAATTCTTTTGAAAAGGAAATTTAAAAAAAATTTCAAATGCTTTTTGAAATAGAAGTAATAAAGTCATGTTGAAAAGAAATTTTAGTTTTAATTTTTTTTTAAAAAAAGTAAAATATCTCAAAATTCATTGAAGGAAATAACTATGGTGGTTGTGGGATATTTTAGAGGATATTGACTAAATTTGGGGAAGAATGAAAGGATTGGGATTATTCATGCTTGGAGAAAAAAAAATTGCTGTGAAGAGGAAAGAGGGTTTTTCTTGTTTTGGGAATGCATTTTGGAATTGGAGTGAAGATTTGGAAAGATTTTGGCAAATTGGAAATTGCAGCTCAACTCCAGTCTTATTCTTCAAGCTTCAAACATGTTCTTTCTTGTTTTTGTTTATTATTTTGAAAATCTGGTTCTTTTCATATTGAAAATTTGTTTGGAAACAAATTTGAAAACCCTGTTGAAATCATGGAAAAAAAATTTGGATTCTTGTAGAAAAACAAAAACTTACAACAAAATTTTTGGCAAATGAAAGTTCAACAATAGAAAACAAAAAGAAATTAGAAACCTCTCTTTTGGATTTGGGTATTTCCAGAAATTCATATCATGAAATTGTGCTTGAAAATTATTTCTATAGTAAATTTTCTGTAGAAAATTTGCCCAATTTAGCTGTAAAATGAGGATTTTTGTATATATATATATATATTTTGTTTTTTTATATATATATATTTTGTTTATATATATATATACTTGTATTTTATATATACAATTTTGAGAGGTTTTTTGCTTATTGAAAAAAAATAAAAAATAAAAAATAAAAAAATGCTGTCAAAATTTTTATTCTGGGATTTACCAGACAGAGGGGAAATTTTATTTTTAAAAAATATTTATAAATTTTTTTTTAAAAAAATAATATTGTGGGGTGCTGGGGGAGCTACCCCCACAGCTGCCCCATTTGGGAGGCACTGGCTGTGGAGGCAACGACCCCCATAAGGGGGAAGCTGCGTTGGCAGCCCCCACAGCAGGGGGCAGGGTTTGACCTTGCGACCCCTGTGTGGGGAGTAGTATGTGTTTTTTTTATAAAACATTTTATTATTATTTTTATATATTTATATATATAATATGTAATATATATATATATATATATATATATCATTTATGATTATTTATATATGTTTTATAATTTTTTTAAATATAGGTATATATATATATATTTTATATATGTTATATATTTTTTTAAATATAGGTATATATATATATATTTTATATATGTTATATATTATTTTAAATATATAATATATATTATATATATATATGTGTGTGTGTGTATATTTTATTTGCTTTTTAAATTGGCAAAATTTGGATTATTAATGAGTTGGAATTTTAAATCGAAAATATAAATATATATTTAAATAATGGTTATACGTTTAAATATATTTATATTTAAACACAATCATTTTAAGATTATTTTATTATATAAGATGTATATATTGATTTTATAATGAAATGATTTCAATGGGAAATGGGATTCTTATATTTAAATATTATCGGGAAATTAAAGTAGACCCTTAGATTTAATTTATTATTGCTTTTCAGATGCTTAAATAGTTATTTAATAAGGGAATAATTTTAAGGAAAAGGGATATTCGTATTAAATGAAATGAAATGTTTAAAATAGCGTTTATTTATTTATAGTTCTTATTGGTTGCGAATGAATTTACGATAAGATTAGTTATTTCCATGAAATGTGTAATTGAGGAGTTTAAAATATTGTGTTCATAGTTAAATTATTGATTTTATTTTAAAATAATATATTTAAAAGGACAAATATTGGATTTAAATGTAAGGTGTTTAATAGCGAGATTAATGGATTTTTTAAAATGATTTATTTTGCAAAGGAGAAATAGTTATTTTAAAAGGATATGATTTAAATCAAAGAAGTAAATGTTTATTTTGTTCTTATTTAAAAGCAATTAGGGAATTGAATATTTGGTTTAAATTTCATCTTTTGTTTGAAATAGACGTTATTAAATTAGTTTTATTAAGGCAATAATTTATTGAATGATAATGGAGGAAGTGGATTTAGGAAATCCAAATATATAGATTTAATTCCTGTTTGATTGCCCTTCTTGAATGTACACTTCTTCTGTTTTCGCTTTGGGGAAATTTGATTAAAAGGGTTGTTAAGTCTTCCATAAGGAGTTTAACTTTTTGGGGTTGCTGTATTATGTTAGTCAACCTCTGTATTGCTTTGGGTAGTGTGTATAGTTGTATCCTGTTGTTTTACCAGTTTTCACGAACATGGATGGTTTGTGCCTCCTTTGGTTTAGGAGTGGATTATGTGTTTTGTACTTCCTTTGGTTTAGGAGTGGATTATGTGTTTTGTGCCTCCTTTGGACTAGGAGTGGATTATGTGTTTTGTGCCTCCTTTGGAAGGAGTGGATTATGACTTTTGTTGCCTTTAGTGTTTGGAGTAAGTTTTCATTATATGTTCCTCCTAGAGTTGGAGTGATTGTTTATCTTGTTTGTATGCACTTGGGATTCCCTTGGTGTTTGGGTTGTATGTGTTGTCAAGTAGAAGAGTGGCTTCTATTAGGCACCGGAGTCCAAAGAGGTAAACTAGATAACCTTCAGAGGTGGTTTAATCAAGTGATAACTAAAACAATATACTTGGAAGTTTGGGTAGTATTTCACACTAATCAAGATAATTTAGCCTCACTCATAAATGCAAGTGCTCGTATAGGCTTGGGATGAGTGGGAAGGCCTAGAATGGCAAGGTCATCTATCTTGTCTTTACGAGAGGTATTTGATTCCACATGAGTGAATATGGGGGCTGGGATTCAGTTGAGCCCACCAAGATATCCCATAGTGGGGGCCGAAGCCTATGAAGATTCCCAGAGGATATCCCATGTTGAGCTGTGTGATGACACTCTTTCTATGACAATAGTTGGTACGTGATTTTGTGTGTATGGTTTCTTAACATACTCAATTTGTTTTATTTCTAGAAGCAATGTGACTTATGTCAGTGATGTTAGAGTTGTACTTGTGTTATTCGTATGGTTGTATGGTTCATGTGATTGGTTGTGTCAGTGTGAGTTAGCCTGTGTCTAGAGGTTGATGGTCTTGTATAGGATTCCTTGTTACTATGTAATACCCTACCACACAACCCTAGAGGAAGTTTCAATTTACTACTCAAACGCACTATTTTTTTTGTTTAAGTACAAATAACATGCAAGATCACTATCCATTGCCAACAACCTCTAAGGTTACGAGACTGAGATTACTTAAAACCCAAACAAGAAATATGAATTAAAAACATAACATTTAATTACTTAACAAATTAAATACTCATACATTCCATACATGATAAAATTACAACAAAGGCATAAAAGATACCACATGATTCCAAAAAATATACCTTACAATAAGATTACAACACTCATTCCCCGAATGAGGTAATTCCAAAAAAATAAGGTTACAAATTACATCTTCCACCTCGATCCAAAGAGGGGTAATAAATTACAATAATAACTGAAAAGAGTAAAGCATGAAAGTACTGGATCCCACAAGCTCTCCAACTAGAAATCTCATCCACACGAACAAGAAGACGACCCAATGGATTAAGGTGCATGTTCCACCCAACCATGTGATACCCGAAGGCTCACCCCCGTGCTAGGAGATAGTAACAAGGAATTCTAGACAAGACCATCCACCCCTAGACACAGGCTAACTCACACTGACACAACCAAACACATGAACCAAACATCCATAAGGATAACACAAGTACAACTCCAACATCACTGACATAGGTCACAATGCTTCTATAAATAAAATAGATCGAGTATGATAAGAAGACCATACACATAAACCCAAATACCAACTATTATTGTAGAAAGAGTGTCATCACACAACTCATCATGGGATATCCTCTGGGAATCTTCCTAGGCTTCGGCCCCCACTCTGAGTTGTCCTAGTGGCCTCTACCGAATCCCAACACCCATGCTCACTCATGCAGAATCAAATACCTCTCATAAGGACAAGATAGATGACCTTGCCATTCTAGGCCTTCCCGTCTCATCCCAAGTCTATACAAGCCCTTGTGTCCATGAGTGAGGCTCAATTATCTTAATTAGTGTGAAATACTACCTAACTTCTAAGTACATTAATTTAGTTATCACTTGACTAAACCACTTCTGAAGGTTTCTCAGTTTACCTCTTTGGGCTCTAGCCCCTAACAGAAGCCACTCTTCTACTTGACAACATACCAACACAAAATCAATCACCAAGGGTGCCAAAGTGCATACAACAAGATAAACAATCACTCCAACTCTAGGAGGAACATATAATGAAAACCCACTCCAAACACTAGAGGCAATAAAAGTCAAAACCCTCTCCAAACACTGGAGGCTACAAAGGTCAAAACCATCTCCTAATTCAAAGGAGGCACAAAACATCCCCGTTCGTGAAAACCGGGTAAAACAATGGGTACATTTAGACGCACTACCCAAGGCAAAATGGAGGTTGACTAACACATTACGTCAACCCTCAAAATTAAAAGACAACACAATCTGGAAGACTTTAGAACATTTACTCTATTTGCCCATCGACACGAAGGAGGGAGAATGCATAAAAAAAGACAATTTGATGATTAATCACCTACTTTAGGATTTCCTAAATCCAAGCCAAACAAAGAGATATTGCTTATAATCATGTACAAATAATTAAAATTGATTACAACTACTCCAAGGTAACATAAATTACATTTATAAAATCAAGAATTTAGACTAATACTTTATCTCCCTATTTCTCCAATTACACAAAATAATTAATCAACTTGCTAGTTAGAATCATTTGACTTAAAATAAATCATTTGACTTAAAATAAATCAATCTTATTTCAACTTCAATAAGAAATAATCAACTTAAATTTATCTATATTTGAATACACATATATATTAAATATATATATAAAAGTATATACTTGATGTATATACAATTATATATATATTTAAATATATAATTATCACTTGAATAATTCCATTTTAAAACAACCAATTAAATTATTTATAAATACATAATATATAAAAATAATTATTAATTTTTTTTTTATTATTTAAATCATATTATATTATAATATATATTAATATAATATATACATTATATATATAATATAAATTATTATATATAATATACATATATTATATTATATATATTTATAATATAAAATAAAACAAAATTTAAAAATTAAAAAAAAAAAAAAATAAACTTTACATGGGCCGCAGGCCCCTCCCAAAAGGGAGAGGCAGGCTGCCACGCAACCCCCCCATATGGGGCTGGGCTGTGTGAGCAACGCCTCCCATGGGGCACTGTGGGAGCAGGGCTACGACCCCTCCCCCTCTCCATACTAAAATAAAATTTTATTTTATTCTTTTCTTAATGCCTATTTTATTTAAAAAAAAAAAAACTAGACCCAGAAAAAATATAGGATAGAGGACAAAACTCTGTTTCTGGGTTTTTTCTTCAACAAAAGAATAAATAAATAAAATATGGGTAACACTTTTAAAAAAAAATAAAAAATTCCCAGATTGAAACTCAATACAAAACTATATATCATATATATATATGCATATATACATAAAAATTTCCATTGTTTAACAGTGAAGTTGTGCAAATTTTCCCTCCAAACAAAATACATAGCCAAATCATTTGCAAGCACAAATTCTAAATAGCTAGTTCATAACAGAAAATTCTTTTGTGCAACTTCTAATTTTCTGAGGTTTGAATTCTTTTCTTTGTTTTCCTTCCCACAATTTCAACAAATTTTTTTGCAAGTTTTGAAACAATTTTAGACATGGGTTTTCATTAAAATTCAAACAGTATTTAGAAAATTTCCAACAGCATAATAATATTTGAAACTCTTTTAAAATGAAAACAAAAAAAATCAAAGAAAGAACCTGGTTTTTTCTCCAAAGCTTGAAGGATTCAAATGGTGCTTCCAATTCTTTTTCCAGCCCACCCAAGAAATTTCAACCTTCTTCTTCAAATCCAAACAAAGCCACAACAAAACTCTCCACCAAATTGAAAAATTGAAAAATATATGAAATTGAATTTTCTCAAATAGAGTTTTCCCCAAATTTAGTCAAACCCCTAAAATATCCCATCCACCAAATTTATTGCAATTTTGGGGATATTTCCATTCCTTTTTAAAATTTAAAACAAATTTACTTTCCAATTGAAATTTCATGCATTTCAAAATTTCTTTTTAACAAAAGAATTCAAATTTTTGTAAATAATTTATTTTATCTATAATTTCCAAAAAGTGCAATTTAAAACATATATTCATTTTTATTTTAATTTAACTCTAAATATCCAAACATGATTTCCATTTTTATTTTAATTTAACTCTTAATATCCAATAATGCCAAAACAACTAACTTTATTTAATTTATCACCATTAACCTAATTAATCAATAAACTAAATCTAATTTTATTAATTAAATCAAATTAATCAATAAAATAAATAACATTTCAACATTGCAACTATATATATTTAATCATCATTTTAACTACACCCGCCATTTAATAACCTTTATAATATGAAATTAAATAAATAACCAAGGAGGAATGGACCATATTAAAACAACTAAACCCTGACAACCCGATGACACACTATGACTAGGGTGATGACTTGGCATAGAAAACCTAGCTACTATCTCCCAATCGATTACTGTGGGTCAATGAACATGCTCAAACTTATGAAATCGTGGAGTCGATGTCCTGTACCTGTCAACCTGCAAACAAAACGAGTGTCAAACATGCATATAACATAGTAGACACACTGTGAAGAGGAAATCACAGAATTACAGGGCGCTCGCAAGTGAGGGATGTAATCATGTCCCCTTCACCCATACAGTATTACTAACTAACGAATCTAACATCAATAATATAATCAAAAGCATAAAGCATCATTAATTCAAATATATGCTAAGCTAATCCAAAGCATGCCATAATGATAACATCTGAATAAAATACCATCACATCAAAATATAACATTCGCATCGATTTACAGTTTGTGATCAAATAGTAACCAAGTACCAAAGTCACAACATAACAGAAACACATAACAAAGAAAAACACTGCCGAACAAAAGATCCAAAATGGAGGGGTGTTACATACTATCTCCTAGCACGGGGGGTGAGCCTTCGGGTATCACATGGTTGGGTGGAACGTGCACCTTACTCCATTGGGTTTTCTTCTTGTTCGTGTGGACGAGACTTCTAGTTGGAGAGCTCGTGGGATTCAGTTACATTTCATGCTTTATTCTTTTCAGTTGATCTTGTAATTTATTACCCCTCATTTGTTATCGAGGTGGAAGATGTGTTATGTAACCATGCTTATTGGATTTACCTCATTTGAGGAATGAGAGTTGTAATCTTATTGTTAAATGATTGTTATTTGAAATCATGTGGTATCTAGTATTGTTGATGTAATTTATCATGTATGGAATGTATGTGTTCTTAATTCTTTAAGTAATTAAATGTTATGGTTTCAATTCATGTTTCTTGTTTGGGTTTTAAAGTAATCTTAGTCTCGTAGAACCTTAGAGGTTGTTGCAATGGGTAGTGAACTTGCATGTTATTTGTACTTAAAAAAACAAAATTAGTACGTTTGAGTAGTTAATTGCAACTTCCTCTAGGGTTGCGTGGCGGGGCGTTACAATCATTTCCTAGCACAATTCTACTCAAGAAAGATATTTTTGTTGAATTGATCGCTTGCAACATTAATACAAAAGATGGACTAGTCAATGGGTGTGTGCAAGAAGTTGAGTCCACGAAACGTGGAAGTTTCTTGCCTTAGACAAAAATTGAAATCGGCATCGAACAAACGGGATCCCGATTTAACAAATGGGATCCCAATTTTTAAAAATCAGGATCCCGTTACGGTTCGGGATCCCGAGCCTGAAACCAAACGGGATCCCACTTTTTAGAAATCGGGATCCCGTTTCCCTGCGGACTCCGAACCAATGAACACGGAACGGGATCCCGATTTATAAGAAACGGGATCCCGATTTATAAAATACGAGATCCCGAGTTGTATAAATCGGGATCCCATTTTATACTGCTATTTTTTTTTTTAAAAGAATAGTTTTCACTACTCTGCGAACGGGACCCCGAGTGCATTGGCGACATCGACCCCATGACTAGCTACAGGTACGCCACCTAAACACCATTTCTTTGATTTTTTTTTTTGAATTGAAATTTTAAATGAAATACGTTAATTTAGCATGTATTTTTTTTAATTTTTGTCACGTTTTAATCATTTTTTTAATTGTTATAGTAGAATTCAATAATTGTAAAAATAGACAAAAACTTGCAATGAAATTTAGATGTTTTTTGATAAAAATGAAAAAAAAAATGTTGAATTGTGTTTTAGAAACAAAATTTAACTTTTAAATATTAAATTGTTCAATTAAACCCAAAAAAAATTGATTTTGAAAACCCTAACTGAAATAAAACAAAAAAAATTGCATTTCAAAACCCTAGAAATCGAAATGAAATAAAAACATCGCATTTACAAATCCAAATCGAGCTTTTTGAAACCCTGAATTTAAATCAAACGAAAAAAATTGAATTTGAAAACCCTAGTTTGAATTGAAACGAAAAAATTTCATTAAAAACCCTAATTGTTTAAAACTGAAACCCTAAATTGAATTGAAACAAAAAAAATTGTTAAAACCCTAAATTTGAATCGAACAAAAAATCATTCACATTGCTTAAATGTTTTAAATTTTATTTGCTTTGTATGGAAAAAATGATATATATTAAACTTTAGTTTCAATTTTAAATTATAATTAGATTAGAAATCAATATGTTAAAGAATGGTTAAAATTCATAAAGTTTATCTTGATGTTTGTTTGAAAATTTAATTAACAAATTCGTAAATCTAAACACGTACAATCGATTCCAATTGACACTAACTTGCAACTCTAAATTATGCCAAGGGCCACCCAAACTTCACCCTAAGTTTGCTAAACCCTAGACCCTAAACTGTAAAATCTAAACCCATAACACTAAAGCATTTGAAATTTATGAACCCTAGACCCTAATCTTTCATTGGACATACCTAAAATTATGTAGGTTCAATGTCAAGAATGGGTCTATTTGGTAGATTTATGAAAACTATTTTAAATATCTAGAATGCCATAAAAGTATAATTATAGCAATTCCAATTGGAAACACTTGGGTACATATATATCATATGAAATTTAAATCTAGGAAGGTGTCTATCATATAGGCGAGTTGATAATACATGGAAAGAGGTTTGTATGTGAATATATGTATTAAGAAAAACATAGCACATGACCTCTATAGGATTTTTAAGATGTGATCCTAGATAATAATCCACCCATCCTCAATCATAATGGATTATTTAGCAATTAAGAGAGATTCAATTTAACCATAAAATTAAACCTATATTTTGATACTATATAGATTTATGTGGAAGGATAGAAATGCATCAATATGCTTTGTGCCATATTTTATGAATATTAATATTTAAGAAAAATCTACATAAGATTGACCTAAGTAGATGATTTATGTAAGGGCTTTTTAGTGAACAAGTGACACACCATGGAGATTGGGATGGTATTTAAATCGAACGTATTTATAAATATAGTGTACCCCCTTTAAATTTGTATTTGGTTTTTATAATGAGTTGAAATTATCAATGTGTTACATAAAAGAAATTTGTGCTTAGATATATTTAAATTAGATAATAAAGATATAGTTATATAAAATAGGGAATCCAACATGAGGAATAAACCTTTAATGTGCCATTGTGTGCATCTAATTTATGCCAATGATTTAGTAAGAGTGATCGTCTAAGAGGATGAAATAAGCCTTGAAAAATTGTAAGATCTAACACTATTTTAATGTAGTTTTATATGTGTGTACATGTCCACTATGTTTTTTGAGTTTATGTTAAAATGTAAGATAAGGAGGATTGGTGGATATATTTGAAATCTAAAGAAAAAACAAAAATGATGTGAATATATAGATATATATTTTTAAAATGATTCTTTAACTTATCTATATTAAACATTGTATATTATCTCTATATTACTATCATGGCTTGATTTTCATTATGTCTACTAAATGTTGCTATATTTATTCATTGTTGTAATTAAATTATAGGGCTCAATGTGTAATCTATTTTACATCAAATTTTATAGTAGACTTATAATCCTAGAATGTTTGTAAATTTAATAGCTAACAAATAACTTGATAGGTGCAACTAAAAACCAAAAAGTGTGGTTTGATTTATCTCCATTAGGCTGGAAAGCTAAAAAATCTACTAGGTTTATCCCTATTAGGTTGAAAACCCAAAAGTGTAGCTTAATAAGTACAAGTGGTGAAAACTCACAAAAGCACTAGAAACTAATCTTTGCAAAACTACCCTTGACATATCAAAAAAAGCCAAAGGTCACCATATGTCATACCTGTATAGGTTGTATAGTTATATTAGATACCTTATAGTATCTCCTATTGGTTAAATATGTTTGAAGATGACATTAGCGACACATCCCTACATTTATATGAGATATATTATTAACATGTCGTGTTACACATATGCTAAGATACTCAAATATGGATAAGGAGAACTAGGGAATATATATTAGAAGAGAAAGATATACTAAGCTATCCAATATTATATTTTTGTACTTAGTGTACAAGAGAAATTCTAGACCAAGAATGCAAGTGCAAACTCAATACTCTACTTCTAATGAAAGGTAAATAAAATAATGAAAGATTAGAGAAGCATAATAGGTTCCATAACATTCTTTTATGGCTCTAAATGTATGTGTTGATGTTGCTCTTTGGTTCTCTAATGTGATAACATATACATACAAATTTTATCATATGGAAACATTTGGGGATGTCATTATTTTATAGAGTTGAGGGGAAAGGAATGGAGGACTAGTTTTTTTGGAATCGAGGACTAGAATTTCATGAGAGAATTTTTGAATTTGAATTTGAGAGGGAAGAGAGAATTAAATGTAGGTGGTTGGGTTGATGGAGGGCTTGTGTTGACTTGATTAGGTAGATGGGAATAATTGAATGCTAATTTTAATTTGGATTGAAGGTAGTTGGAAATGAATGGCTATGATTAGTCTAATTGATTTGATGGCTAGGATAGATTATTAATTTCATTTTAGATTTGATGAAGTGGAAGTAAGTTACATTAGTTTGAGTTTGGATTGGTGATTTGGAATTATTTTAATTTTAAGCTATGGATGTGACATGATTATCCCCTTAATGGTTGATTAAAAGTTAGGATTTGGGGATTTTAGCTAATTAAATAATAAACTCTAAAGTCTAAACCGTAAACCCTAAAGCCATCATTTTTTCTTAGGCTCTTAATGAAATTTGGTTGTCTTAGACAGCTCCACCAAATTTCATTGCTTATACTCCATGTAATTGTTTCCTAGGATCTTGCATATGGAATCCTTAAAGCTATCCCTGTACATGAAGCCCTAAACCAGCATCCTAAACCCTAAGCCCACTAAAGCCATCATTTTTTCTTAGAAAAGGCTGTTAATGAAATTTGGTTGCCTTGGGAAACTTCACCAAATTTTATTCATTTGAGCCATGCCATTTTCTCCTAGGACCTCACTAGATGTAAATCCCCTTAAGCCATCCTGCCACCCTAAATCGTAATTCAATTTTCTTAAGGGGTTCCAATATGACATTTCTTAAGGGGATAAAGTTCTTAAAATTTGAGGTGATCAAAGTTGCCCAAAGGCCAATGATTTAACAATAATAAGATCTGCAAGATTATACAATATCAATAGTTAATTGTATTTTCGACACCAAATAACATGTGCCTTAGAACATATAAATGGGAAGCACATATAATTTTATCATTTCTTGTATTCAATTATTTAGGCCATTTATATTGAATGGTTTAACATGTATTTCCTAAACGTAGCATCGCCTCCCACGCCATCCCATCTCAACACCTTCACCTCCACCTCGCCCACTCCCTCACTTAGCCCCCCACCTCACCACGAATCAATGAGCATGCTTTCATTTGCAAGCCTGAAATCAATGCCATAGAACCATCCAAGATCAAATCAACATTGGCTCAAAGCGAAGAATGTGGCCACCTCTGTGGAATGTTTGCATCTAGGATGCAAACCCTTGTTGATATTGTAGGGGCTATGGGATGGGATGGTAGATGAGCATCGACAATGGCTAGAGGAGAGGGAGAACTCCTAATTTTGAAAGGAAAACACAATAAATGAATATCTATGTTAAAGGGAGCCATAATAGTTTATAAATTAAAACAATGATCTTAAATAGTTATGAATTTATAATTTTGGTGAACGATGGATATTTTGTGTGATGAATTTATAAATTTGGTTCCAAATGGATATTTTAGTGACATGAATTTATGATTTTGGTTCTAGATGGATATTTTTAGTGACATGGATTTAAGAATTTGGTGGAATTTATGAACTTATAATGAATAGTATATAATAGTATATATTTAATGACTATCTATTAGATCATGATTTCTCCTGCTGAAAAATTGTGTGTGTTAAAGACATAAAATGAGATTTTGTGAATGTTTCAAGTTTATTGTTTAGTATATATGTGCATGTATTAAAAATTTGCATAATAGTTCTTAAATTTTGAAATTTAATATGTATGTATGTATAGTTTGGTTTAATGATTTGTCATGCAAATTATGCATAAAACATTTTTATTTTAAATGTACATGTACATACATTTAATTTTTAATTTGTATGGACATGCTCTTGAGTTGAACAATCAATATATATATGTGCATTTCAATTAAATATATGGGCTTAATATGTATGTTGCTCATCTATTTCAATTAAATATATGATCTTAATTTTGTATGCACATGGACTATTTTGTATGATTTAAAATCACGGTGCACATTACATAAACATATATCATGGATATTTTAACATTGATGATATCATCAATCCACCACCTAAGCACAACAGATCGCCTCCCTCCACCCTCCCTCCACCTCCACCTCCCACCTCCTCCCCTCCCCCTCATGTACCTCAGCACTGTGGCATCAGTGGGTCTGCAAGCTTGAGATCACGAATAAATGATCAAGTCGCATCCTTATAGACACAAATCAATGCTATGCAGAGTCAAGCATTGATTGCTCCACATGTGAGACGTTTTGCATCTATAATGCAAAACGTTATTGATTCCATCAGGATGATCGATTCTGATCTTGATAGGCATTGACGAGAGAGAGAACAAATGAGACAATTTTATTTTGATGGTCTCTCTTACAAACAAATATTAGACCTTAAAATAATGAAAGCCCATCTAGCCCCCTACTTTCTTGACCCCATTACTCAACAACCCATTCCACCCAACAAATCTAGAATATCCATGAGGTGGTGCATACATCCGCAGATGAGTGCACATTTTTGGGATCGATGTTATATGGTTTTTGATAGTCCCCCACATGCTAATTGGGAGTGCCCATTGTATTTTTTGAGAAAACTATATGTAGAGTTTGTTTGAATAGGCAATTATTTTGATTTTAGATCATTTTAGGGTGTTGGTGGCTGACACCTAGCAATTGAGAACAGGAGTTGATCCCAGACACCCAGGTGCATGCACAACCTTGTTCCCCATTGCTCTGGTCCTCCCATTCACAGCACACGTACATCATCAAGCTCACGGTATGGCATTGTAGTACCCCTCCGTCGTAGTCCATTTAGATAATTGTGTAGGTGTCTATTTGTGTTATCATGGATTAGTGTGTTAATGGCTCATCGATAAACATAATATTTTGATAGCATGGTTTACCCAATAAATTAAATTAGCAATGATTAAATAAATTGGATATTAAAATTGAATTTCAAGGTTGATTAAAATAAAATAAGAAATTAAAGAAATAAGAAGGATTTGTTTTAAAGCTGATTTGTAAAGTAGGGAAAAGAGGATAAAATACAAAAAGTATGCACATGCACGGCTTGTGATTGGAGCTTAAATAGGAAACTTGTTTTATTGAGAAAATATTGCCTAATTTGTTGAAAAAGAAATCAAAGTATCTAGTTGGTTTTATTTAAAATAGATAAATAAATAAATAGATAAAATAAATCTATAATAGGCTAAATTGTTTTAAGTGATGTTTATATCAAATTCTATGACTGATAATTTGTTATCATGAAACGATAGTGACAATCATTTAATTTTAGAAAAGTAATATTGTTTTAAATAAAGCCGACATGAGTTTAAATAAAGAAAAATAGTTTTCTTTTTTTTAAGAGATTTTTGTGTTTTCTTTCTTTTAGATTTTCGGGATTTTTTTAAATGATTGTGGGTCACCTTTTTGATATATATGGATCCTTATTGATTGATTTGGGGGGAGAATTCTTCTAGTTGTTTTTTTTTTGAGAAATGTCCTGAACAGAAGATAGTGGGGAGAAGATCGAGAAGGGCAGAGGATCTTGTACATTGTTTCTGAAGATTTGGATTGGGCATTGTTTCTGAAGTTTTGGTTTGGGTTTTCTGAGAAGCGGAATTTATAGTGAAAGGTTGATCTCGGCTTCTGGCTTGTCTTATTCGGGAAGGAACCAGGTCGGCTTCCCTTTCGTGCTTCATTACGTTATTCATTAAATGTTATATTTGCACTCTAATTCAGTGTTTGATTTTTTCTTCTGCCACGATGATTTTGTTATGCTTGGTTTATGATTATAAATCCATATTACTAGATGAAATTTCTGCTTTCCTTGGGCTTTCGATCTGCATGTCAGTCGTGTAAGCCGTCCAAAGTAGGGGTATTTGATATCGCTAATCCTTTGTCATTGTTATATGCGTTATGATAAACATTTTGTTCCTGCTTATACTTTTGAGTCTCTAAGATTTTTACGGCTGCATCTGATCAGCCTCTTTGTCAATGTCTTCATTTTGGTACCCTGTGTGTAGAGTCTCAGTCCATCGAATATCTATGTGGGGATTACCGAGTTGTCTAGTTGAAATTGGTATGGGAGATTTGATCTGTTCTCAACGTCTAACAATCTGGGGCAAGTCCGCCTTTAAGATCGTTTTGCTTTGCACCCTCGATGCACTCCACAAGAATATCATTGCCATCTCATATGTTATTGTTTCAATGTTCTCAGGCTCCTTTATCAGTTATCATACTCCACTTAAGGTTGAGTCGCTGCTTGGACATTCTATAGGCGAACCGCAATCTCATTTATTGCTCATTAAAAACCAGCCTAAGGAGGGAGGGTACCTGTCATTTTGAATTAGTGAATATAGGTCGATTTAAGGACAGTACGTTCTTTTCCTTGAATGTGAAGTGGTTCGATCTATTTTCTTTTCTCTGCCTGTAGAAGTCGGCCTTAATGGTAGATGCATGTTTTGAGTTGAAAGCTGAAATTTCTCCCCTCTTTTTGCATCGATTGAACCCTATTACAGAGTTTTCTTTCTTCTGACAGTCCGATTGCAAACTGGATGCTTCCATTTTCAAATCTGATGCATATATTCTGTAGTAGAGGTTGTTGCTTTTACTTGTGACTTGGGGCGATGCTTTTACCGGGTTGTCATCTGCCGCTTTCTCTTTCTCACCTGTGCCTGCTGTTGATGTTTGGTGCTTGGCTATTGCTGGTTATTTCAACATGCTAGGTCTCGATGTATATAGTCTACGTGAAAGTTTGTTTTTTTTTTACCTTGTGCTTGATCTGCCTATAGCTTATTCCGCATGGTGCATCCGGATTTGATCCTTGGTTGATTTCATAGCTATTCTGTTTTCCTTAATGGTATAGATTGGATTCTTAACCATCTGCCGGTACTCTTGTTGCTGTTCAGACCACGCTTTTTATTGCTTTCCCTCTTTGTATCTTTCACCAGAGTTCTTACTGGAGTTCTGAACAACTCTCTTGAGGGAAAACCTTGTAAAACCAGATGGAAACGCCAACCTTTCAATTTGTTGGCTGAAAAACGTCCTTCCTCTCTTTTTTTTCCATATGGATAAGTCAAGGTCTTGAATCTGGAAATAACTGCTGTCTCCACTCGCCAAGCCATTCTCTCTCCATCGCTGCGTAGTCCTCTCATGTTGGTGGATGTCACCTGTTTCCTTCCCAAAAGGCGTGTGCCATTTTATGGAGCTCAATCCAACTTCGTCCTCGTTAATCTCATTTTCCTTGGCTTCTTCCCTTAATTCAGATGACACAGTAATGTATCCCTCTGCCTTTAGCCGTTTCATTCTAGGAGACACTTCTGACTGTAATCTGTTTGGCGACTGATAGTTCTCTCTCTATAGTGACCAACTAGATTATATATATATATCTCTATATTGAATATTTTGATGAAAATAAATTGTATCCATGCTAAATTCTTTTATCATAATAAGTTTCTAACCGTAGCAAAATTTGGTTCTTTTGAATTAGATTATATTTTGATAAGTTAATATTGGTGTGTCTTTCGTGATCTTTTAATAGTAGAATTGATCAATTTGTTTAGTTAGGATCATTGTCATTAGAGTTTTATTCTGGAATGGCATATTGAGTTAAGTTAGTAATTAAG
Source organism: Sequoia sempervirens (assembly GCA_007258455.2). Classification (NCBI taxonomy): domain Eukaryota; kingdom Viridiplantae; phylum Streptophyta; class Pinopsida; order Cupressales; family Cupressaceae; genus Sequoia; species Sequoia sempervirens. Next base: position 2,329 of record VDFB02165457.1, on the reverse strand, counting down.
AAATTGAATTATGGAAAAATTGTTTAGGTTAGTGGTCTAATGAAGTTGGTGAGTTGTAAATTAAAAACTAAATAGTTTTAGATATGGATTCATATATATTAAAGGATAATATTATGGTTTTGTGGATAAATGGTTGGGCTCTATGCATTTATACGGTTACTTAATTTTAGAGTTAGGAAAGAGATAGGTTTTATTTTAAACAAAAGAAAATAAAATAATAATATGCTCTTCTTTCAGATTTCCTTCCTTCTAAGTAATTTATGGAAGTTTTTCTCATAGAGTGAAAATTAAATTAGCTAATAGATAAGAGGAAATTAAAATAAATAAATAAATAATTTATTTGAAAATCGATGAAATATATTTTATTAGAGAGTAATTGGTATTTAGACATCCACAAAATACGTTTATGTTCATATTTGCTATTATTTAGAAATGGTTTGAAATTTATATAGTGTGATTTCTTTTATTATTTTTAAATGATTTTACAATGATGTTTAAATGATATGTAAATTGATTCTTTAGTATGCCTTTGAAATTAGTAAATTTTAATGAACGTATTGGTTAGTATTATTGTTTGTTAAATGTTTTGATATAGAATGTGGAGGTAATGGTTTTGTGATTACTAGTTATTGTGATTTACTTGGTATAGTGTATTTCGGGGTTTATGTGATTGTCCTTAACTTCCTATTTTATTCAAAATAAAGGGGTGTTATGATGTGTAATGTTAATTGCATGAGTTGATTTATCTTGTTTGACTTTGTGTGATGGAGATTTGTATATGATTTGCTTTATGTTTAATTCAGGTTGAACTTTTGTACAAGTTTGAAAGTATGACTTGATTTGGTATATTGAGTTATTTTGGGTTCTTGGGTAGATATTGATGTACCTCTAGGGGCTAGGGAAAATGGTGTGTGGATGTTTGTTGTTGTTGCACCTTTCTTGTCTATCTTTATACCTCATGGATTTTGTGTGGGTGGTACCTCCTTGTATATGGGTTTTGATGCTTGGAGAGTCACGAGATGGTCGTGCCTCATGTGTTATGTTTTATAATGAATTTCATTGTCTTGAGGATTGAGGTACACCCATTGGTTTCTGTGATTTTTGAGTAACCGTAGGGGAGAGTGGCTCTTCTCGGGGCTAGAGTACAAGTGGTCACCCTTGAAAGAGTTTCCATAAATAAGTGATAACCTAATTAATGTATCTAGTGGGTTGGGTTAGTTAACACATAACAAGATTAAAATATGCACCTCACCCCTACCGTTAGCGCTCTCAAAGGTTAAGGATGGGTGGGAAGACCTGGTTGGTAAGGTCACTACCTTGTCTTTGTGAAAGGTAAGTGGCTCCGCATGAGCAACCCTATGGGGCGGCACCTTGAAATAGGATGTGTGGATAACCATAGATGGAGGCGACTCCTTGAGCTAGGTTGTCTGGATAATCCATGTATAGATGGAGGCGGCACCTTGCGATAGGTAGTCTGGTGAATTCATATAAGGCCATGCGATGACACTCTCCCACTATGCCCTTTGTCTCTCTTGTTTTGTTTCCTCTGGAGTTGTCTCTTATAGTTGGTTATTATCATTGTTGTTTATTGATGTGGATGAAAGGCATCTGGTATATTTATTGTTGGTTGATTTTGCAGTCTCTTTTGGTGAGTTCTTGGATTCTATTGTTGTCGACACCTCTTATGGTTATTTAGTGTTGATCTATAATATTTGTGATTGATTCTTGTTGGACATTTTATTACTCTTGTTGTGGTTATGTGTTGGATATGTCATGGGTTAATATCTTGTGATTTATTATCTCTTTTGTGGAGTCTTGTTTATCTTTGGTTCCTTTGACTTCTTGGGTGAGGATCTTTCTTGTTTACTCCAAGCACGGGGGTGGTCGGGTGGAACGTGCTACGCACCCCATTGGGTCCCCATCCGAAGTTCGAGATATGCAGAGTTGTACCTGTTGCAGTGAATTCTAAGTTATGTCAGAGTTCGATCCGGCTTATAGCTTTGTATTCCTTCAACTTCAGATTTACCTTCCCATGTTATTATATCCTTCCCATAGATGTTGGGGAACAATATTGTATTGATGTAAACCTTGAACAATGTATCTTCGTATTGTTAATGCATGACCCATGTTCGGGTCATTCAATTGGGTGTATGTCTATCCCTCATGTAATATAAGATAGAGTTATGAAAAGTGATGCAACTATGTGGCCCCAAGGAACATTGTTATATGCTGTACTTATATTGTTCATTTCATGTGATGTATGTTGTTGCATATTATTTCTTTAAAAAAAAAAAATTGTACCTTAAATGCTTGTATGTTAGTTTCCTTT
>VDFB02165455.1:0-22560 GCA_007258455.2 Sequoia sempervirens | reverse complement strand
CGAGAGGTCATTTCAAAAGGCTGAAGAACGAAGATTGAAAATTCACTAAGGCACAAGCAAAAGCGCCCTTTCTTGGAAAAGGCGCCCTTTCTTTTGATGCCCTAAACTCAGCTTTTCACCATCATGCTTCCCAAGCACTTCTCTTCAGGTTAGATCCAGCTCAGCAGTGAATGTGTCAGCAACATCTCAGGATCAACAGATCAAGCCAGATTCAAGATCAAACTGAGGTCATACGAGAGAGAAAATATTAAAAAACCCTAAACCTGGGTGACGCCTAAAAAGAAGTCAAAGGTCAAGTTGTTGATCAAAGTCAAGATATTTTGAGCGAAAATCCTTGGCTAAAACACCTACCTATCGGAAATTACCTTTTAACTTCGCATCAAGCCAAAATCACTTTGATCATGAGTTAGGTCCCCAAACTTGTGGATCTAAGGCTTGAGTCTATGTAATCAAGGTATAGGCATCCCATTTCATTATTTCATTGCAGGTTGATGATCAAGAACAGCCATAAGCTCTCAAGGACACCATTTACAGATCTGGCCAAAGTTTTCATCCGTTCTTCGATATTTCTTGCAAATCTGAAGCAGAAGAAGATTGCTAATCTGATGTTGGATTCAGAGACAGATTTTCTCAGGCAGTCAGATAAAAACTTCCAATCCATCTTTTGTCTACTTCCTCTCTTCTTGTCTTAGGTTTTCTTGCATGTCACACAAAGCAACAAGCTACATCAAATCAGATCAACTAGGTAGATTCAGCATAATTTTCCAGAGAAACCCATCTCGACAAATTTTCCAGAATCAGCAAACTTGCTGCCCCTATTTTTGGGGGTTTTTCCGAAAAAGTTTCAGAATCAAAATTCTGAGGAACTGGGTTTGTTCAACATTGAAGCACGAACAAAACCCATGTGCCAAATTTTTTCTGGAAAAATACTTCTCGGCAGGGCGCTATTTTCAGGGGTTTTTCAGAAGTTGTCTGAACGCATCCGTGTTTACAGTCAACAGGCGAGTTCTTCTTCATAGAATGACAATTTGGCGTCCTTGGGCTCCAATTGAACAACCAGACCTTGCACCAGCAACTCTCCAACCAGATCTTACACACATTGTTGGAGAGCAAACGGACATCATCAGCAATTTGCGGATCTTTATTTTTGAAAAGAATACATCTCCTGCTCAGTGGAGAGCCGCAGCAATTACTCTGGACAAAGAAGAAAGAAAGGCTGATCTTGCAGCAAAAAGACCAATATTACCACCTCCCGCGTGGCAGTAAGCACCTTGGCTTGCCAGCTGCGAAGAGGTCATTCCGAGCACGGAGCCGCCAAAGTTACCAAGAGCAATAGCTTGCGCAAGAAGAGATGTTGTGTCATCAAAGCATTGACTGTCCGGAAACGGAAGAAGTCAACACATGGATCAAGGAGTTGATGACCAGAAATGGTGAAGTGTGAAAAGACACCTAGGAAGGACGTCCTACACCCTCCAAGTGGCATTTATGATACTTGAGTTTGACTTGATGTTTCTTTCCAAGTCAACTCAAGAAGACATTAAATATAGTTGGAGTTAACTTGATCCCCCTTTCCAAGTTAATTCCATATCCCATAAATCATGCGTTGTCAGATCCCACTGATTGAGGATGTCTAATTGGCTTCCATGATTTGTGGATCCTAGATCTCCACTAAATGTGGATGTCTATTTTGGAGGGATACTTTCCTTAAAGTTCACCTTTAGTTTACTTTCAGTCAACTAAAATAGTTTCCAGTTGACTCTTTGTTTACTTTCAACTCAAGTAGTTTTCCGCTAACTACTTGTCTCTTTTTAGGAATAAATCTTGGTTAATTGATTGACAAGAACTCATTGTTAACTCAAGGAGATTTTTGAAGGCTCTTACCCTTTGAGTTCTATAAATAAGAGCCTTGGGCTCATTGTTTGTTCAACTTTTACTTGCTATGCAAAATTGCTGCGCCATTGTTGCCAACAACTTTGAAAGCGGATATTTGTTCACTCTTGGATGAGAGTTCATTGGTCGATCGTAATTGTGCTTGGTTTCGTGCCTTTGCTTTCCCAACCTTTGTAATTCGTTGATAAAGCTTTGAAGAAGAACATCAGAAGGCGCTTGCATTTTGATCAATCTATTTGAGTTATGTCTACGTCTTCTACCTAATAGCTCGTTGTTTCATTTCCCTCCTTGGATAAGAGTCCCTCCTCCTTGGATATCTGTTATTGACGGTTATTGTTCGTTGTTGTTTAATGTATTGACCTTCAATCTATACTTCGGATAGGAGTTCCTCCTCCTTAGCAAGCTCACACAAGATATCACAAATTATTGTTGTTGTTTCTTGTAACTATTTCCTAACCCATACTTTGATAGGAGTCCCTCCTCCTTGCTATGTGTTTCGCATCTAGTTTATCAGAAAGAGTGTTTGCTTGTACTAACCTTTATCTTGGTATATACCGAGCTGTGGAGCCCTCGGGTTGCGCCATCGTGGAGACGCAAGGACCAGTGATCCAACCAACCCATTCCCACCCTTACCCTCATGCTCGCTTACCTTGAAGGTATTGATAGATAAAATAGACTAGTCAGAAAGGAGATTTGGCAGTAAACTGCAGAAAAGCTTAGCTACGGCGCATTGTGTTTGTGCACCCTTGTGTCCTACCGCTGAAGCATAAAAAGATAGGAACTTTAGTTTACATTTCCCTTCCTTACGCATTGCTCCCAGCAGAGAGGGACTTCTCTTTAAATAATTAAGAAGTGTTGCACAACATTTGAAATAGCTGAACGTTTACAATCAGCACTCCAGAGGTGCTAATTTAAACGCCAACACAAGCTTGAGAACACTCTGATTATCACAGTAGAGGACTATAGGCTGATTTTGTTGTACCCCCAATCCTTCTAAAATGCGATGTAGCCATAATGCTTCACAAACTGCTGCACTTGTTGCACGATACTCTGCTTTTGTAGAAGAACGAGCAACTGTGGGTTGCTTCTTACTTCCCCAAGAAATAGGACCAAAACCCAAGAAGAAAACAAATCCAGAAGTGGATTTCCTATCGTCAACTGAACCTGCATAATCAGCATCTGTGTACCCTGTCAACAAGAACTAATCACTCTTTTTATATTCCAAACCATTATCTATTGTACCATGTATATATCTTAAGACCCTTTTTGCTGCTAGCCAATGACATTTCTTTGGTTCTTGCATGAATCATGAAAGATAATTAACAACAAAACTGATATATGGTCTAGTATATGTCAATTAAATCAAACCTCCAATCATTTGACGATAGAGAGTGACATTCACCTGAGCAGATTGATCATAAGTAGATAACTGCAAACCTGATTCCATAGGTGTAGACATGGGTTTGAAATTGTACGTCCCCATTATTTCGCGAGCATCAGAGTCATTGGATTAGCCTATTATGTCGATCCTCGTAGGCTAGTGGTTCTGGACAGAGGGTCACTTGATCGGGCACTTGGTCGGTAAAATGCAGTAATAGTATCCGGAGCTTGGTGACGTGGTGAATTTGCGCATTTGGCATGTAATGGGAGCTTAAATTATTGATCATCATCACTTATGTCACTTTCTCAGGCTTAGGGACCATGTGTCTATATTTTAATGGGGTCACTTTCTATTTTTCAGTTACTATTCATGGCTAAAGTGAAAAAAGAAACAACTTAAGTGAATAGTGTTTTTTTTTAATGAATAGTGTTTCAATGTCAAATTATAAAAGAGCAAGAGAAAGTTCGACCTCTTCATGCTTGATGATATTTTGCTGATTGAAGTTTGGAAGTGTGGAGTTTGGGAGAGAAGGAAACTAGGGTTTCCGGATTTCTGCAGTGGGTAAGCCTGGTTTGGGCTTGTAGTTAGGATTTGGCATCTTGAAGGTGTGAAAGACCACCCTAAAGTGCTGGTTTATTCTTGTTGCTGCTTTTTGGAGCTCGAATCTGCTGGTTACAAGCTGTTGGAGGCATCTTTTGGAAGGGTTTTTGCTGCCAGCATCTCCATTCGCCATCTTGAGGTAGTTTCTTGCATTTTGGAAGATTTTGAAAGCTGATTTCTTCATCTACAGCCAGCCGCACCTTCTTGAGGGTTTGATCAGCTTGGAGGAAATAAAACGCCTTCATATTGTTGCTGCTTTCTTTCCTAAAAGGGGCACCATCTTATTTAGAAGCTTTTCCATCAAGAAATCGGTAGGGAAAGTTTGTATTTGATTTTGTATGAGCATTTGCTTGGGCGCGGGTACTGTAGCAGTCACTATTCACAGTGAAGTTTGGCTGTAAGTAGAATTAAGACATAAGATGTATTGCCTCTCGAATTTGATGCTAATTATCTATGCCATGTAAGCTTTTATATCATGTAGAATGCATCTTAAAGGTCATTTTGAATCTTGCTTGAGTATCTCGTTGAATGTATGCAAGCCGTCCCATTATGTACTCTCTCTTGTAATGAAGAAAGTCTATTAATTATGAATTTGGGACTTCTTGTGTTATCAATTGAAGTTTAGTTCATTTCGGGTTCATATTATATGCACATGTTTGTTAAATTTATGTATATCATCGGCATTAATTCCCAAACACGAGGAACACAAAAAGAAAGACAAACACCAAACACAAATCAGACCTACAAACACAGTGAAAACAAATCAGCATAGTGTCGGTATATCACTACAGTGGTAGCAGAGTGGATCATCAAGGGTACATCACATAAATCCACCATTCCTCAATTTCTGCCAGCCCCTGTGCTACTTCTCCGGTCAAAACATATGGTGATCTTTTTGCAATACCTCTAAGCCTAAACAATAGTGCAGTAGCCCGAGATCTGTCATATCAAAAGTCTTCTTGAGATCATTCTTAGATACTTCAACCATTGCTTTTGACTTGCCTGTGATAACCAAGTCATCAACATATACAATAATTATCACAATATCCCCCCCTTGATCCTTGAGGTAGAGATTTAGATCATCTGAATGCCCAGTGTGTTGTACCCAAACCAATTTTTTTTGCTTCATTAAGGTATTTTGCTTAAAAGAGTCTAAACCTTGTTTAAAACGATGTCAAAACACAGTTTTTGGGCAAATCAAGTATGGACTTTGTGTCAGTTTGATGTCAGGAGGATACTGGTGAAATTTGAAAAAATTGAAAATTAGCGTTTTCAAGCACCCCTGTTTCAGGCTGTGAAACCCTAAAATTTGAAACTCGTCAGAATGGACTAAAAATTGTTTTGATTGGCTTATTTTGCTTCACGATCACAATGGTGAAATTAGTTTCAGTTAAAACTCAATTTAAGTTTGGTGGGTAGTTTTCACTTTTTCGGATGCAAAGTTAGGATTTATGAGATCGTCAATGGTAGATGGCCAGAGGCCATGTGTTGAAATCTAAGCCTAAAATGCTCAAATGAAGAATCTGTGGTGAGATAAGTGCAAAATAATGCTTCGTCTCGGAGGAGATTTTTCACCTGGTCAAAAATTTTCTATCCCTTGAGTCAGACTTCGAGGCCGTGGGGGCTTCTAGATTTTAATTTTGAAGGCCCAGATTTGAGTTTTGAGGTTTGTCACTTCCAAGGAGACTTGTCAAGAATACTGTCAGCTTCGTGATGAGTTATCTAGCCAGCCTGAAAGATATGTCTAGCACTTGATACGAGAGATTCAATGAAGAATGAGGGGAATGAAAAAATGAATAACACTAAAAGGAAAAGCGTGGCTTTTGCAAAAGGCGCCCATCTTTTTGACGAATCAGATGAAAGTTTTTGGCCAAATGAAAACTAGGATGTTTGTCTCACATTTGATTAGGCTTCGCAATGCATCCGTCAGCGGGTGATTCTGAGTTGCTGAACTGCCACAATCAGAGGTCAAACATGAGGTTAAATCTTGGTTGAAATGACAAAGAAAAAGCAAAAGCACCCCTGTTAGCCAGGGGCCCCCAAGGTTTTGGAGCCTTGAATGTCTTCTTTTTGGTGATCTCATGTGTTTATCCTGTTTGTGTTACATCCAACTTTCCGTTGCATATCTCCGATTAGAAGTTGAGTTGGCAACCCGCAAATCGAGATTTAGTAGGATTTTTAGCCATTTGGAAAACATGCCTATCTTTGAACAAAAAGCGCTCTAGAGGCTAGGGGCACTCCTTGATTTTGACCAATCAAATGTTGGAATTTGATAAAGTGTCTTTTTGAAACTCAAGTAGCAAAACAAGTCAGCTCCGCAGTGAGCCAGCTTATTCATCCAAAAGTTTTGCCAAACACAAGATGTAAGAGGTCAAGTTTACCTCTCGTAAGTGTTGAAAATGATGAAAATTTGTCTAAGTCTAGGGTCAAGAGCGCAGTTTTTGCTAAGGGCACTTGGATTTTTCAAGCCTCAAATCTCAATCTTGTGGATTGCAGTCTCAAGGGGTGTTTTTGTTAGTTTTGATCCTGCTCTTCAATGCAACTGTCAGCCAGTCAATTGGTGATGTCAATCAACCAAAATCAGTGATTGAACAGAGGCTCCGGCGAGAGTTGAAAATCGAAATTTTCATTAAAATGACTAAATCTGGAAAAACGCCTAAAGTCAAAGGTTGACTTTTTGAAATAAAGATGACTAGGAGCCCATGAAAGGTGGGATTTAAATATTATTTTAATATTTAAATAATTTGACTTTAAGGGGTTTATTTTAATTGTTAAAAATGACGATTTTATGCATGCATGTTCAATTAACTGATTTGCATGTTGAGTTAACTAAATTAATTAAAGGTGGCGCCCTTTTAGGGTTATTTAACATTCAGTTACCCTTTTTCAAGTCCCAATCAGATGAAGTCAAATTCTTTTGAGGTCCAATCAAGATTTAATTGAATATTTTTAGAGGTGGTGCCTAATTGCATGAAGGATGGACGATTTTAGACTTAATTTTCTTTATTTAAGTCATAAATTCGCCATTTTTCTCATTCCAAGTTCAGAGCAAAGACGAATTTCTTGAGCAATTGAAGATTCGAAGGTGCTTTGAGTTCAATTTTTCAGTGTCAAATCCAAATTGTTAAGAAGATTGATTTTCCAGAGTTAGATTTTTCAATGCATGCAAGTTTCATTGAATCTCGATCAAGCATAGGCGATTTTCTATAGAAGCAGAATAAACAAAAACAAACTTCTATCTTCTGTCTAATTTCTTTTATTCTCGTCTTAGTTATTCTTTGCATGTCAAAGAAAACGACAGAATGTTCAAAATCAAATCATCTAGGTTCTCATACTTCAGCGACAGCAACAAAACCCATGTCTTGGATTTTTTCGAGAAAATTACCCCATAGCTTTTATTCTAAAGCTCTGTGCTTTTTTCCGAGAATTCCATTGCATGTGGGTCAAAAACACATCTTTTTCAAAATCGAGTTATTTGGGTTTCCTTAGAATTCAATTCTGCATAAAACCCATGTTCCAAATTTTCTCGGGAAAAATTGCCCCGAGTGAGCTCTAGAACCCCTGCTTTTCTCAACTAAAAAACCTCCGCATGCCTAGCTAAAACTCACTTTTTCGAATTTTTGTTGATTTGGGTTTGTTTAGAATTCAATTCTACACAAAACCCACATTTCAGAAAAATACCTGAAAATTTTCTCGCAGTAAGCTATTTTTAGCCTTGTCCAAAGCTTTTTCATCCTTTTCGGAAGGTTGTCAGAACATACCCAACTTCACAGTCAAAAGTCCTCATTTTCAAAATGCAATTCAATCCCATAGATTATAAGACCAAATCGGTCCCAACACATGACTTTTTGAAAACTTCAGACACAGACTTGGGTCATGTCTATCTAGTGGTCAATCTAAGCACTTTGGAGGGCGTTAGCAGTAATGTTTTGAAGAATCTTGAGCGTTCCGGGTTGCTGGCAGCGGCACTATTCCCATCACAGCTTTCGATCCCGAGTTTGTTCATGCTTGCATCAAGCACTAAAACTCATCTACACGACAAATCAGATCAACTAATGGTAGAGTCATCCGCAACCTTAAGCCGAGGGACGTGGAAAAATGCTTCGCTATTCCTTCTCGTTCAAACAATTTCATTGTAGTCATTGAGGCTTGTGAGAAGATATGGTATGAAGACCAAGAGCGTTCACAAAGGAAAGCTTCTCAGAGATGGTTGAAAATACAGAAGACTAACATGCCTAAAAAGGTTGGTCGCGGCGAATTCAAGGATGAAGTTGTTGTTTTGATAACTCTACTCAACCGGGTTATGGGTCAGGAGGAGGCAAATATATTCTGACCATGGATGTTCTACATCATTTCTAGGATCCTAGATGGTACAGAGCACTTTTGACTGGGCCATGTTGATCAGAGAGTGCCTTCACCAGCAGATTACTAGATTCTTCAAAATCCACGAGTTTCACATGGTGTCTTACTTGGTCTACTTGGTTGCATCTCAAGGCAATTTTAGACACCTGAAGACAAACAGGAATCTTGGTGTTCAGCATATTCACAAGTATTACTCTTAGTTAAAGTTTTGTAAAGCTGAACAAGATTTCAAGGCATTGAATGATCACTTTTTCATGAAGACAGTCAGGGATCTCGACAATGAAATGCACATCCGGATTTCACCAAAGGCAAGATTAGCAATGGAGAGTTCAGCGGATTGGTTCATTCAATTCCCCACTTTCACATATATCCGAGTCTATGGTTACGTTGGAGAGCCTCTGATGCTACCAAGGTACCCGTTAGATAAAGTCTTTTTCATGGAGTTTCTCAGACAAGCTCAACATGTTCACTCTTTTCTTCACAGTCGCCATAAGTCAGCAATTTCCTTTCCTTTCGGATGGGGTATTTACACATGCAAGACTGCGGCGGATTGCAAGTTTATGATGACCAAGCTTGAGAAATTCAACCTCAAGTACCACATTGAGAGGCATTCTTATGATCCTTTGGGTCATTATGCAGCCAGGTTGGAGCGAGGGATTGCACATAAGCCAGCACTTCAGGATTTTTGGGCTAATTGCAAGGATGAATTTGAAATCCGTCGACATCATTACTGGAGACTTACTATTGCTCAGATTGTTGATTACTTATCAGAGGATGTTGAAGGTCTGTCAAATGATGACGGAGAAGTTCTACTTAGTTCATATGTCAAAGATCAAGTTGCTCGCCAGCCACTTCACTCATCAGATTAGTACGCCAAGGAGAGTACTTCCATTGAGGACGTGTCCAAATCAATTATCAAGATCAGCAAGCAGCTCTTGGAGAGTAAGAGAAAGCGCAAGACAGTGCCAATCTAGGAGCCGCCAGTAGGGTTTTCTTCGTTACCTTCTACTTCAAGGTCAAGGCCTCGAGTTAAGGTTATCTTGAAGCAACCCGAAGGGGTTAGACTTAGTGGAAACACAAAGGGGAGGAGTATTGGCAAACGGAAGCAGAAACGGGTAGAAAGGGCGCCTGAAGTTCTAGTAGAGACAGTCATACAGGCCGAACCACATCTTTCACCTCCTAGTTCGCCATGTTCACCACATTCACATCCTATTAATATAGATTCAGAGCCGGAGACACCAGTTCGAGGAGCATCAGAGATAGTTGATCCACCACAGGTTGATACATCAGCAGCAGTCTCTCCTCGAGCTGATAATATTGCTCATCCATGTTGGCTCGAGAGATCTTTGGGAAGACAGAGGCGACAGCCTTCATATCACCTTGATTTGTCTGAGTTTGGCGACCCTTATCAGGGGAGGTCGAACAAGAAAATCAAGAAGCAAGTGCACATTGAGAAGGCTCTAGAATCAAAGATCGTCATAGAGGTTGCTACACCACCAGAGGGTAAAAGCCTGGACGAGGTTGAGGTTGGTGATTTCACCTTCATCAAAGCAAATCTTGGCAGGACCACTCAAGAAATAGATGTGAGCCTTCTCAAGATTGTCACAAATAATCTTGAAGAGCGCATCATGAAGGACGGAGAGGATAAAGCGCTTCTTAAGGCTGAAATTGGGCAACTTCGACAGTCTATCTTTGATCTTGTTCATGGAAATCCAAGTAGAGTACCTGTTCTTCCACAAAGCACACCTACAGAACAACAAAAGTTGGATCAGTTAGTCAATCATGGCAAACTTCTGGACAACTGGGTTGAAAACTTCATTGTTACAGGTCGGCATCTTCTCGTAGAGCTATATCAATTGAGGAGTGATGCGCATGGACTTCGTCAAGGGATCCAACAACTCGAGATTACAGTAGCAGAAGGCATGGCAAAGGATCGTGTTCTCATATCCCAGTTGGCAGTTTCATATGATACTCTGGAGATAGAAGAGAAAAAGATCTTCGCTTGGAGAGAGCAACACCTTTTCAGGATGGAGACATGCAAGAGGATCTCTACCAGGTTGAATACACTCAAGGAGAGCGTTACTGGAGCCCTCAAACTCATCAGCAGCTTTGTCACTCAGATCCCGTGTCGTTATCATCTTGAGGATGGCATGTATGTTAAACTTGATGTAGTACAAGTTGAGTTTGAAGAGCTGGTTCGTGATAATCTCGAGGGGATCCTATGGCATCTAAGTTGGATCACATCTCAGTGATGACAACTAGTTTCAAAAAGGCAACTAAAGAGGTCAGAGTATGCATGGGAGCAATCAGGGATGGTGACAGAGAGTTGAGCAGGTAGATTGTCATCGTGGACAGCGTCAAAATCCCAAAGGATAAGGAAATCGATCAGTTCCTGGACAAGATGTTAGATCATGATGATCTGGAATGATCCGCCAGTTGGAACCTGCAGTTATTTTCAAGGATAGAGTCAAGAGCAGCAGTTAACTCGACATCTAGTCTTGAGTTCTTATTGTTGATTTCATGCATGCACATCTCTTCCTTGGAATTATCTTCGCAAGAGTTTAGACTTTCACTTAGGAGTAGTTAATTGATGTTAGTTATCAGTTACTTTTATTTCAAATAAGGACGTGCATGCTTGCACTTGTCTAGTTCAATTGAGTCATGTTTCAGTTAACTAATGGTAGCTTCCTAGTTAACTGTATAGTTTGCTTTATTTAGGGTTCAATTGACTCAAGGTGATTTTAGGGTTCCCTACACTGTTTAATGTCTATAAATAAGAGTTTTTTGCTCATTTGTAATTAACTTTTGCACGAGATAGTAATATATGCTGTGCCTACCTTGCCTGTAATATTGTTGTTTTGTATCTGTTCACGAGTTTTTACTATGATGATGAATTGTTGTGCCACTTTGCCTTCATGTTATTGTTATGGTATTTGCTTATCTTAGTTAAATATAGTGGCTAGTTGATCATTTATTGTATGCGTGTTTCGCCTATGCAATTTGCTGTCCTAGTTGGCTATTTTATGTTTTGTTTCTAATAAGCCTATTCAGATGAACAAATTGCCGAGCCACCTTGCCCTCACATTGTGAATTTGTACCTAAAGCTTATTGTTTCATGTGTGTTAATAAACTTCTTCCCAACCAAGCAAATAGTTGTGCCACCTTACCTTCACGTTGTGAATTTGTACCTGAAGTTTATCGTATAGAACATTCCTACTCCATTTCCTCATGCTCTATTTTCTTGAGGAGATTGGATAGATTAAAGCATTTAGTCTAGTTGTAGTTAGAGATCTGCGAAACCAGAAAATCCTTACTTGCAACATTTGTGGTTTTTCTTAACCTTGTGCCTTTTCCAATTGAGAACAAAAAGATAGGATTTAGATTACTTTACTATTCCACGTATTTCAACATATGAGGGAGCTTATCCTCCTAATTTGAAGAGCACTCATTACGCAATGTGCATAGCTGTCTGTACCAACTTTCACTCCAGAGGTGTTAGTTGTTGCACCAACATAGTGAAACCATGTTTTAGCAAATGCTCATCAATTTTGATATACCAGGCTCTTGGAGCCTATTTGAGACCATATAGGGATTTAACAAGTTTGCATACCTTTTCTTCCTTTCCAGGTGCAACATATCCCTCTGGTTGGGTCATATAGACTTCTTCCTTAAGGTCTCCATTAAGAAAGGCACTTTTTATATCCATTTGATACAATTTCCATCCAAATTGGGCAGCTAAAGAAAAAATCGTTCTAATGGTTTTAATTTTTGTTGTGGGAGTAAATGTTTCTTCATAGTCTATCCCTTCTTTCTGGGCATATCCCTTGGCTACAAGTCTAGCCCTATGTTTATCTATACTACCATCTGCTTTATACTTAGTTTTAAAAATCCATTTACAACCAATTGCTTTCTTACCAGGTGGTAGATCGACAAGCTCCCAAGTGTTGTTTTTCATCAGAGACTGATACTCTGCATCCATAGCCTCTTTCCAAGGCTTTGATTCTAGTGCTTCTTGAACATTAGATGGCTCAAAATTTTCAACAACTGAAGCCATTAGTGCAAAGTTTACCTCATTGCGAGCCATGTTGCAAGTCCTTGGACCTATAGTGGAAGTGTCTAGAACTCCATCTAGCTTTGCATCTCGAATGGTACTATTGTGATTCTAAGGTACTCTTTCCAAGGCTTTGATTCTAGTGCTTCTTGAACATTAGATGGCTCAAAATTTTCAACAACTGAAGCCATTAGTGCAAAGTTTACCTCATTGCGAGCCATGTTGCAAGTCCTTGGACCTATAGTGGAAGTGTCTAGAACTCCATCTAGCTTTGCATCTCGAATGGTACTATTGTGATTCTAAGGTACTCTTTCCAAGGCTTTGATTCTAGTGCTTCTTGAACATTAGATGGCTCAAAATTTTCAACAACTAAAGCCATTAGTGCAAAGTTTACCTCATTGCGAGCCATGTTGCGAGACCTTGGACCTATAGTGGCAGTGTCTAGAACTCCATCTAGCTTTGCATCTCGAATGGTACTATTGTACCACTTTGGTAAAGGTTTTGTGACATTGGTGGGTGTTGATTGATTATCAATGTTCCCATCATTTTTACCATCCAAGTTGAAGATAGGAGCACTATTTGTAGAAGGTGATGAAGTGGGAGGAGAACTAGACTCACTCTTCTCATCAAAAATTACATCCCTACTAATGTAAATCTTCTTTGTATTGGGATCCATGAGGCGATATGCCTTGGATTCATTACTATATCCAAGAAGAATACATTGCGTTGACTTTTCATCTAGCTTCTTCCTTTTTTGTTTTGGAATATGCATATAGGCAGTGCATCCAAAAACACGAAGATGTGAGATAGAAAGCTTTACCCCTGTCCATGCTTCTTCTGGAGTGATGCCATCAAGGGCTTTGGTTGGTGCACGATTCAAAAGATAAACTGTTGTGTGAACAGTTTCAACCCAATATGCGTGCTCTAGTTGAGAATCTTTCAACATACTGCGGACCATCTCCACAATGATGCGGTTTCTCCTTTCAACAACTCCATTTTGCTGAGGCGTGTATGTTGCATTCAATTGACGTTGAATGCCATTTTCCTTCAAATATGTGGAGAATTTTGTGCTGGTGTATTCCCCCCCTCGATCTAAGCGGAGGACACGAATACGATGATTCATATCTTTGTCCACAAGAGTGCGGAACTCTTTGAAGTAGGCATAAGCTTCATCTTTATGCCGCAAACAATAGACCCACATTTTCCTTGTGTGATCATCAACAAAAAGTTGAAAGTACTTGTATCCATTGTGACTAGGGGGCATAGGACCACACAGATCGATATGCATCAATTGCAAGGGGTGGTTGGCACGATGCTCACTAGGATAGAATGGTGCCCAATGATGTTTTCCAACAATACAGCTAGAAAAAATAACACTCGACTTCTCAAGTGAGGGAAGCCCTTTGACCATGCTTTTCTGACTGAGTTTCAACAAGTAACTAGTGCTCAAGTATGGATAGAGATCGTCATAAAATAAATCACGATGATATTAAATTACACTCATCCCTTTTACATTCGTTCAATATATATATATAGGACTTGTATATTATAGGAAATGTCCTATAACAACTTGTGACTAACAAATAAACAAACTCCCAAATATATGAGTTGTTAAAACAACTCATAATACAAACAATATTAATTAAGTGAGCTATAATAACAACTCACTTTTATTGTAGCACACATTATTATTTTAACCCATGTGAACAATAATTCCCAACATTCGCCCCCTTAGTGCGAACATGGTACGAACTCACACCCTTCATCTATAGTATGCCCCTCCCTGTGGCATGTCCAACTAACTCATGACCTTGATCCAAAGAAAGGCTCTCTCCTCCCATGGTTTTAAACATGGCTTACATGAACAGGAACCTCCACTCATCTGTTCACCTCGTGTGGTTTTCTAGATCCTCCCACAAACCCTTTCAAGATCTATGAACTGCATTACACTAGTGCTTTTGTTCGCCACTATGCTTGTACATTAGGGAAGTTACATAGAAATCACCATACATATAAGAAACTGGGAATGAAACATTGTGTATTGTTTCCCCCCCACAATGTGAAATTTCCACTTATTCACACAACCTGTAACATTGAAAAATATATCATGCTGCATAAAAGGAAATGTCACCAAAGCTGATGAGCGACCCCGTTGTTGGTGATTGTCGAGAGGACGTTGATTGTCCTCCAACCTCCGATGCCTTCTGCCTCCAATGTTGGATTTATCTAAAGCACATATTCTTCATCACTAGGACATGATAACTCTTCATCATTGGCATGGTTTTCCCAGTCAGTTTTTTCAGCTAAGGAAGCATGATGATCCAGATTATCATCTAGTAGATCTTGTGCCCTCTTCTTACAATTCAAAATTACATGTCCTATTTCATTAAAAATAGAAGCATTTGATTTTTCCTTTTAAAGGAATATTCTTAGATTTGAACTTTCCTTTTCTTGCTTTGTTATGTAAAAATAAGACCTCTTCAGATTTTGATTCTTCATTATGATCAAGTAGAGTAGATATTACTCCTTCAAGACTAATGGTTACCTTACTTAATGTGAACACCATTCCAGACATATGCTTAGGAAAACTATTCAGAAGTATTGCTTTGGCATCATCATCTTTTACTTTCTCATTAATCCCAACTAGCTGATTTAGAAGAGAGTGAAACTTACTGATATGATCTGCCATTTTTGTACCTTTCTCCATCTTCAGTCCATACAATCTCTACTTCAATGTTGTCTTGGCACTTTCTGCTTCAGATCCAAAAAGCTTGTTTAACGACTCCCAAATCTCTTTTGCTGACTTCACAAAATCTGCACCAGTTGGTGTTACTGAGCTAGGTTTGACAACATCCCACAGATCTTTTTCAATCAAATGTAACTACATCTGTATCTGCCAAGTATGAAAGTCTCTTCCTTCAAATTTCTCCATAAAAGTTAATTTGTTCATAATTACTCTTTTAATCAAAGGTGTCGGGCTCAACCGATAATACACCTTGACTAAAACACTTTGACACAAGAACGATTTTCCAACAACAATCCCACTAGAAAAACTATTAAAAACTTTTTTTTGAAATAATATAACTAAACAATAACTAAAGACCTACCAAACTTCTCCTCCCCAATAGTAAAAATGAATCTTCATAAATATTAAGCCTCTTATAAAAAATAAAACTACACAACATCAAAATAAAGCCTGCCCAAAAATCCTGCCAAGGATGGAGTCTCCTAGACTACATGAAAAGGAGGAGTAATCACCAAGCCAAACTGATATGAGTTTGATACAGACTGCAAATGCAAACATGCGGGTCCAAGGTTTCAAGAATGATATGTACTGACTGACAAAATATAGTACCAATCTGCACAAATCTCAGGCCACCGACAGTCACCACTCCTCCACACGGGTTGCAGATCTAAGTAAAGGATTCCAATGTCAAATGCCGATGAAAAAACTATGTCCCTGCAAGCTGAATATGGGGGAAGAGACGTGATGCACACTTCCATCAATAGCCACAAAGAGCTCTATGAAAATAAATGCCAACCAATCCAAGCACACCATGAGAATGTCGGTCAATTTGTGGAAAGACAATACAAAATCTTGCCAACACTCCTGCAAACCTCCAATAAAAAAATGCCCAATCCAAATATGCAGACAGCAACAAAGTAATAAAATGAGAGAATCCAATCAATGCAAAATCTGGCCACAATACAGAATGCCCTGCAGCTCTCACTATCGTGAGTGAATCGCCAATCACATGAGCCCCTTTTTTTTATTTTTCAATTTGTGCCTTGATGAATCACGAGACCACCGGGATCTCTCCAAGCTTTCGGAACAGCATATCTACATCACTCCCACGTTTTCCCGAGCTCTAATACCATATTGGAAATATGGACAGAGATAGTCATAATATAAATCTTGATGATATTAAATTACACTCATCCCTTTTACATTCGTTCAATACATATATGTAGGACTTGTATTTCCTATATTATAGGAAACGTCCTATAACAACTCGTGACTAACAAATAAACAAACTCTTAAATATATGAGTTGTTAAAACAACTCATAATACAAACAATATTAATTACGTGAGTTATAATAACAACTCACTTTTATTGTAGCACACATTATTATTCTAACCCATGTGAACAATAATTCCCAACAATATTTAGGTTTTTTTTCTGAGATTTTTTTATAAATATGTGTTACATCCCTTTCCAAAGAAACAAGTTATTTTCTAATGGCATTATAGTATGGAAAAAGGCAACGGGTGATTGAGCAACTCCTAGTCCTAGTCCTGTTCATCGAGCTCTGTAGAAGGCAACTACAAAGTGCAAAGGTAGGTAAACTCGTATAGTGTAGATGCCCGTCCTAGACTCCACTCTATGTCGCCAGCCGACCTTCTTGTTGACGGGCGTATTATGACCGCACCAACACAGAATAAAGTTCCCAACGGTCACTCTATCCTCTCTTGATCAAAATCTCCTACATGCTAAGATTGTGAGAAAGATCATGCATTCAACTCCAAGGTTCCTTTATGTAGTGGATACAGACTCAGTTGGCTCGATGTGATTTGTTGGTATCTCAAGGGGGACTTACGTAATTGTTCAACCGGAGATCAAAGAGAAGGGGTTTTCACAAGATTCGAAAGATTTGTCAATGAAGCACGGGTTTCCTAAACTAACCAGAAAAAATGTGGAAATTGAATGGTTGTAGGGATTAGAAAATGCTACGATCTATCCTAGGCGTGGGACGTGGAGATTAAATTTCACAAACTTCAACCAAGCTCTGCTTTACCTCACCTTGGACAACTTCCACAGAACCGGTGCAATCTTCAAAGGAGTAACTAGAGGTATTCAGATCACAACTTAACATGAAGATACCATCACAACGACGCATACCAACATATAAATCATAATCGAAGTTAAGTCCAAACTGTTCCAGTTGACCACACAAGGAGAACTCACCATCAATGAGCCCACTAGTGGTATGGATTAATGAAGCTTGCTTAATTCAACCACCAAATTCCACAACCATCTATGTGCATGAATTAAAATCTACTTTATTCTATTTAAGCTTTACTTTAAGATCCTAAGCGAATTGGAAGGACGAAGAAGTCTCACTAGCTACCTACAACAAAAGATGAAACCACAAGCAATGATAACTCTTTTTATTATAGGAGTGTTCACAACAACTTCTTACAAAGCATTTAATTTGAAAACTTTCCTTCCTCTTCAATCTATGCTATGCTATCAATCAATCTATGCCATGCTATCCCTCTATGCTCTATCTCCTGTGTTCCTATCTTCAAATGATGTACAAATGAGGGGGGATGCCCCTTTTATAGATGGCCAAATCCAATGGACGGCTCAGATTGAATTACAATGAAGGGCTCAGATTGAGCCACATAAGCCCTAATCAAGATTCTTCCCTAAAAACTACCACAAAGAGGAGTGGGGTAATAAATGAGCAAAAAATTCCCCACTTTATCCCGAAATCATAGTGAGTAATTAATGCCCACCATCATCCTCTAGAAGGTCATTATCCAACAAGGCATTTCCATTCTCCTTCTCTTTGACAGCGAATTTGATGAATCTGACTAACACCGCCTCAACCTCCTGAACTGAAATAGGTGGAATATGGTTGAGCTGAAATTCAAGCACCGTGACTGTCTGCCCATGCCGAGTACAAGATTTTCTCCAAGCATCTAAGGCATCCTGAGCACTCTGAACAATGTTGGAGAAGGTTGAAATGTTCTCAAAGTCCACCGGGACAAATGATCTCACGTTCGATAAGAAGGGCTCCAATCTACCCCTTAGGCCATCTGTAGTCATCTCCTCTGGAGTCATTCTTCTAGCAAATATAGACTCGAGTGTGCTCAGGCCCCTTCCAAAATATTTCCCATAGCCTTTCTAACTCTGGCCAAATATGCCTGTGCTGCATTGAAGAAACCTCGGCCCGTGACTACTAAAGAATACCAACTGGTGAAGTCATATCTGTCACCCTCCTATATCACGCCTCCCTCCACCAGAGTCTGCAAGGGCATGTGCATCAAAGCCTCCAAACAAAGAACAGTCTTAGTCTGATAGATATGGGTCTCGCTCCAGGCCTAATCAACGGTGTCCATCCGTGCCAGAATGCTAGAGGCCTGCTGTTAAGAATGAATGAGATCCTCCATGAACTTCTCTGTCTCAGTGCGAATATTGCCAACCCACTTATCTGTCTCCTGACCCATCCTCCTCAAATCCTCCAGGCCGCGGGAGTTCCACTCAAAGGTCAAATGTTGGATTCTCTTGCCTACACGGACAGGCTAAGTGTTGCATGTAACCAACCAATATCCTATGCTCCCTCTTCAATCGTTTGTGCTTTCCTTCGGTTCGGAGCAACCTATCCTTGAGTGCCTAATAGGAGTTGTCACACTCGATTATTTGAGCCCCTGTAGGGCGGCCTAACTCCATAGTGGTGACCACATAATTTTCCGGAACAATAGCATCTCGATCACACTCAATCCTAGGAATGGCCACATGCAGTGTGCGAGAACCATCCTCATCCGTATAAATCTTTGAGAACTTTCTGGCCTTCTCTGGCGGTGCACTAATTCTACTAAGGAATTCTTCCATCTCAATCGTCGGGTCAGTCTCCTCAATAGGGTCCCTTCTCATCCTTTCCCTTAGCCAATTTGGCACTGCCTGTTGCGGGTCACAAACAATAAGTGGTTGCTCTTCTCTCGCTTCTTCTTCACGCACTTCTTCTCTATTAACATTCTAATGGGTATCTCCTCCTGAAACTTGAGCCTCCTGCCCCGCAGTAGTCTCATCCTCCAGAGCTGTCTCAATGAATTGCTAGAATTGGGTGCCTATGGCCGTTTCTTCCTCTTCTTCTTGTTGGTTCTCTCTTCTAGGCACATTGACACTTTGACCAATTGACTCCCTGCGGCATGGCTGATTTGATTCCTGCAATTCTTGTTCTTCATTCAATCTACTTCTTTGGACTGCAAACAATGAGACCTCCTGTACACTTGGAGAGCGAGCCCGTGATGGTGTGGATGATGCTTCCTCAACTCTCTAAGGCATCTGCTGAATTTGTTCCTCTCTTCGTGGTTCTGAAGCTTGGGTGACCTGCTTCCTCTTTTTGACCGTTGGAAGCCTCTAGTCACCCATTAAGTTGTAAGTGAGAGAAATTGACCTGCTCTTAAGTCTATTCACATGCCTCTCCACCCAATTTCTTGTAAATGTCAACACTGGTATGCATAATGTATCCAAATCCGTAATCTCCAGCTCTGACCAATCAAGAAGAGGGACTGCTATATTTCTCACTGTCTCATAATCAGGCTGCATAACATTCATGTCCTCATCTACCTGGTCTGGAACTGGAATAATCTCGCACTCTCTAATCATGTTCAAAGGTATCCTGGAAAACATCCTTCTCCTAATCTCAGCATCATCCACCGCATTAGCCCATAAATCTTCAATATGTGCCTTGTGTCTAAACTCCTCAGTCAACACCACTCTGATATTCCTGTAACGATCATAATCTTGCCTACAAGTGTGGTACTAGAGGTGAAGAACTGCAATTCATCTTCAGCTTCCTTAGCTACTTGCAAGGTGGGACAAACTTCATCTGAATTTCCCATGACGATAGGGAAGTCAAGACCTCCTTTCTTCTTCTTCTTTTGAATTTTATCATAGGCAATGAGCTGCCTAGATATCTCTAGCATCAATATTCTATTTGTGGGGTATCTCGGCAATCTGAAAGTATACGATGTGAACCCCTGCAGCCTTATATATGAGAATTTCAGAAATTGGATAAACCAACATCCATACCTCTCAATCAACTCCTGAGCTTCCTTCAATATTCTTTGATGATTCCTCTGCTGAAGAGTCCTTGTTATGTGCATGGTGAAGGCATCATTTACTCTTTTGTAGTGAGAGGTGTTGTTCAAGTGCAACTGCGGGCAAGCCTCATGTATCTTAAACTACTCAGGACCACACCCAATCGGCTCCTTATAAGATATTCCCCTATATTTTGTCATTCAAGCCAGCATATAAATCACATATGAACTCATATAAAAGGTCTTTGTTCTTCTCAAATTTCTAAACTGTTCGTGTATATTATCACTTATCATCTTTGCCCAGTCAACACGATCTTTGCCTTCTAGCACAATGCTAATGAAATAGAACATCCATGGCTCGAGGATATAGGATTGGGGACTTCCATTTACCCTGCTGAGCATCATAATCAAGTCGCAATATTCTTGTTTTACATCATCTAAGATTATCTGTCTGGGCAACCTGGTGCGAGTTGGCCTGGGTTTCTTCATCCAAACAGAATTTATCAAGCCTGCACACCTCTCAAAAGAAGAAGCATACATTCTTTCAGCTCTTTCCTTCGTTCTGTAAATCATCTCTTCAGAAGCAAGAATTCCAAATGCCTCTCCGATGGCTTCAGGCGTGAGGTTGGCAAACAACTTGCCATCAGGTGAAACAATTCTTCCCTGCTCTGGTGTGTAGCAATTGGTGCATTTTATGATCAACTCTGGACATCGAATGGTTGGCTGAAAACCAACTGCCACATAGAGTCCACTCTTCACAATATTGTGTGCTATGACTAACGGAGGATAATCACCTATCCCATGCATCCGACTTCTGAGTGCTCCCAAATTAAACGAGCCAAGGTTTGTGTCGCTCAACTCTCCCAACTTTGAAGTGAATTTTGATTCCGGGAGAAATGGTTTGCTCAGCTTCTTGATCACTGCCTGCCTGGACACACTGGCTTTGTTGGATTCAGCATTCGCAGCCTTGTTTGCTCTTGCAATCGCTCCTCTGTTCACTTCAGCCATCCTGCAAAATAAAATAAATGATATTCATTAGAAACTTCACTTAGGAAAATAAATTAACTTCGTGATGACTAGCATATGGAGCAAATTTCGAAAAAAGAAACGTCTTCAGCACTGAAATTTTTGACTTCAAACCTCAACAATTTTCCAACAAAATCAATATCTTCCCAACACTTAGAAATTTCTTGGCTCCTTTCAGCAACCTCCAACTTCAAATTTTCTTCACCTTCAAAGCCTCAAATTTGCACTTGCGGCTATGAGGAGAAATGAAGATTTTCATGGCTCTTATAACTGAGTCTGAGAATATTTTGGCTTCTAGAAGAATGCCTATTTTAGCAGACTCATTTATTTCTTCCTCTCAAGAAATTTGAATTTTCCCTCCTCTAGCAATTTGCACCCCACTAGCATTTTTCAACAAAATTCATCCTTCTAGCGCCATAGAAAAAAATTTATCACAGAGGGCTTAGGCACATTTTATTTCATTCCTCCTGAAAATATTTTATTCATCTTGAGCCCAACGTCCATTCTAACATCACAATCCAAGGCGTAATATTTTTTTTTTAAAATTTATTCCCCTTAGAAAAATATCCAAGACACCCTTTCTTCCATAAAAATCCCCCTTAGAAAAATATTTTGCAACCTTATTATTCTTGGGGGTACACAAAGGGGTACATTTAATTTTTCTCACCCTTGAAAAATATTCTCCACTAATGTTTATTTTATCCTTTCCAATTCCTTAGAAAAATTTAATCACCCCTTCCAAGTTGGGTGCATATACTAAGGTCATCTCCCATTTTCATTTGCCTTAAGAAAATTTTCAAACCTCCTTGAAGCTTGGGCGCATTTAGGGTGGGTTCGTGCCATTTTAATGACTTCGAAAAAAATTTTGATGCCATCATCTTGCCAAGGGTGCATTTAGAAGGTGGTCAAGCAAGTTGAGGGCGCATTTCACCCCTTGAGGTTCCATTTCCTCATGCCTTAGGTGTTTTCTTCAACATTTTCTTCATGGGCACATTTGACAAGGTGTCTTTCATGTTGAGGGCGCATTTGAGGGGTCTTCCTTCCATTTTCAAACACTTAGAAAATTTTCATGCCATCATCTTGTCAAGGGCGCATTCTAGGGGGGTCAACTTCAAGTTTAAAACACTAAGAAATATTTCTCACCTCCCATTCAGCTTGGGCGCATTTCACCCCTTGAGCTTCCAGTTTTTGTTAGAAAATTTCCCATGCCCCCTTACACCTTGGGCGCATATGAAGGGGTGTATTGCCATTTGAGGGCGCATTTGCTAGGTGATGTTTCCTTTTCTCCAACTTGAGGGCGCATTTGAAGGGTGGTGTTGCCATTTTCTAAAGACTTGGAATTTTTTTCTCCATCCAACATGCTACCTTGCTTGGGCGCATTTCATGGGTGGTGCTTCTATTCTCAACGCCTTAGACAA
>VDFB02165454.1:0-13146 GCA_007258455.2 Sequoia sempervirens | reverse complement strand
CCTTTTGAAGTAGTGAAATATCTATTGAATTTGGCATACGGGAGGGCACCATATAGGTGTTCTATTTGTGCAAAAATCAGATTGTTGAATAGGAGTTTGAGAGTTGAAGCAAGGTGGTTTTGGAGCTAATAAAGTAGCATATCAAAGAATAATTATTGGTGGAGGATAGCACAAAAATCAATAAAGGAGCGGCTACTTTTTACAAGGTTTCACAACAATAAGGAGGTGTCCCATTCACTGGTGCAATTTGGGTCAAAGGAGGCTTCATAAATTCCAAAAATATTCTTAAGGGGTGCGCCCAGCCTAGGAAGGACAACTACAATAGATTTGGAAAAAAAGGTACTAGGGATAGGGAGAATCGAAAATACTTCTAAGGTGCTTTTTTGCCCAAGATGCTATGGCCACCATGATTATTTCACAATCTTTCTGGGTATGCCTGTAGATCATATTTCTCTGTGAATAATAAATAAAATCAAGTATTTAAGGTGTTGCAATTACTTTAGTTTCTCGTTATTCATTTTGTTTCATTTCCAACATTGTTCTTTATTTGCAAAAATACAAAAAATAGAAAAACCTTCACAAAACACAAAAAAATTATAAAACAACCAAAGTCACAAAAAAAAAAGGGAATGAAGTGTTACAGTAAGTGTGAGAGATTATGGAGGCATTGAATTTATCTAGCAGTGCCCATGCTTTAAGTAAAGTATATCTTAAATTCCAATTTTGAACCTTTCTTTCTCTACATGCATTTATGACTATCATTGAGTTTCCTTCTAAATGAAGATTTGAAATCCCCATTTGCAATGCCAATTCCAATCCCAACAATAATGCTTGTGCTTTTGCAAAATTATTTGTTCCTTGTTTTAAATGGATTGTAGAGGCTGCCAAAATAATTCCTGATGAACTTCTGATGCAAATTCCTGCCCTTGACTGTCCTGATTCCCCTTTAGATGCCTCATCAAAATTTAATTTAACAAAACCCTCTTGAGGTGGGATCCATTTGACTAACCTTCTATCAACTTTAGTCTTATGTTATTATGTTGTTTTGAATTTCATTGTGAGATCTATCTAGAGTCTTTTCTTGGTTTGAATAGGAAGCTTGCATTGTTTGTTTGTTTCTATTTATTTTTCAAATCTTAGGCATTACAACAATACTTAGTGAACTTGCAACACTTAGAAGTACTTAGTGGATCCACAACACTCACAACACTTGTAGTACTTATTGTACTTCTAGCACTTGGAGTACTTAGTGGATTTGTAGCACTTGGAGTACTTAGTGGATTTGTGATACTTGGAGTACTTGGAGTATATAGTGGACTTGTAACACTCCAAGTACTTAGTGGACACACAAAACTTGCAACACTTAGAGATTTTTTAATAGTTAACAAAACTTCAACAATCTTTTTGGAGGCCCACTATGATTATACATGGGTTTGTGGATGTAGATTGGGTTAGAGGCGTAGATGCAATTTAGGTTGCAAGTGTGTATGGTTAAAGGCATACCAATCATTATGGTTATAACCTAGTTAGTTTTGTTGTGTTTGGAATGAGAAAATTATGGTTGTGGTGTTGACGTATGACTTGGGTATGTTAATTCCATGAAGAAGTGGATGAATCAAGTTTTTTGGTATAAGTTGGACATAAAAATTATAGATCTAAGCACTTAGTTTATTTTATTGGAGCCTTTTATGTTCTTTTACAAAGTATACAATATGTGGGAGAATGTTATGAT
Organism: Sequoia sempervirens; assembly: GCA_007258455.2. Taxonomy (NCBI): domain Eukaryota; kingdom Viridiplantae; phylum Streptophyta; class Pinopsida; order Cupressales; family Cupressaceae; genus Sequoia; species Sequoia sempervirens. The sequence continues at coordinate 11,414 of VDFB02165454.1, read as the reverse complement.
TAGATTTTATACACCTTACAAATCTAAGTAACATTATATTTATTAAATATTTTGTAATGTATTGTTAATATAGGGTCACATGGAAAAAGGAACCCCACTTAGGAGGGATGTTGAGATCCATGTCTATGACATAATACAACACTTAGAATTTGTATTATTTCATAAAAGAGCATCTATGTCATGTAAGATGTGTAAGAGAATCTATGACATTGTAATATGTGTAGGAGAATATATGATGCATGTAAAATCATGTAATAAAAATTAAGAGGGGGGTTACATAGTGGGCTAGATGCAACATTTTTGACCAATTTATTATGGTATGTGTAAGAGAATATTGTAAGAGGTTTGAATAAATCAAATTTGAGTGTCCAATTTTGGTGAGTGAACTATTATACCAATGGATCTAATTATGATGGACTCATCATGAGGGTTCTTGAATTTCATTTTTCCTATGTATTAGATGCTTGAGATGTATTTTGAATGGTGATGGTGTATATAGTTTGGTTATGCTATTGGATTGAATCTAAAAGCTAGTGGTTGAATATCTCATGTATCTCTTGTGAGAGTATCAATACTCTAAGTGTATTGTAATATTCTATTTAAATAACATGTTAAGTAAGATTTGGAGGTTAGTTTTTTTACCTTTGTATGTTTTCCTTAAGGTACACCTTGTGTTATGTGATTTATCTATTGTTATTGTTTATATCTATAGCTTATTGTGTTGCTTCTCTCATACAATAAATGTAAGCATTGTCTACCAACAAGGTTGTAGATGCCTTGAACAATAGATAGGTTTTACTATCCATGATGATTGTTGAATCAATGGATATAAATATGATTAAGGATTTGTGTCTTGTATGGGCCCAAAATTTATAGATACATTGTACATATGCATTGAGCCATTGACTAGAGATAGAGGTCAATTCTAAGGCTACTTCACACATGAGAGATTTATATTCAAGATAAAATAACTATGCATTCTAGGCCAAAAATTTATAGATACGTGGTGCATATGCATCTAGCCATGGGCTAGAACAAGAGGTCAATTCAAGGGCTACTTCACATAAGAAAAAAATATATTTAAGATAAAATAATTGTGTATTCCACAAATTCTAATAAGGGAGAACTATATTGCAATTTATGGTCCATGTTGCAAGAGAGATACTACTAGCCTCACTTGTACAAGTATGTATGAATATTTATTGAATGTTACAAAAAATGTTAGGTAGAAAAATGAGTGACACAAAACACTAGTTTATAATTAATCATTACACACACTAAATAGACCTTGGGATGAAGTATACTTGTATTTTCATGCATGTAAAAAGGTAATGACCATAGCTTCTAGGATTGAAAATTTATTCTTCACTAAGGTAGTGTTGTCACATGGATTGTCATAAATTATTTACTTCAAACTAAGATGCAAAGCTCCTTAGTCATTTCTCATGCACTTTATGGAGGAAATTGAACACATGACTCATTTATAGTTTTTCTTATTGTAGACTCTTAAAAATGTCTCAATGGATCACATTGGCTAACTAATATCATTTCGTCCTCAAACCCATCCTCTTTCCGCTTGTTTAATTAAATAAGCCTAATTATTTAATTAAATACTTCATTTTCATCTATTAATATAATTGACCTAATTGGGTTAATTCACCCCCTCTCACACTGACATTTCATTTGGTTTAATTAAATAAATGAAAATGATTTAATTTTAACCCTAAGTCCTTTTATTTAATTAAATAACCTAAACTATTTAATTAAATATCATATTTGCATCTCCTTTTCATTAAATAAATCAATAATTTAATGAATATCCTCACATTTCTCATCTTGCACATTCAAATTTAGTTTTAATTAACTAAATTGTTAATTTCCCTCTCATCCACTTGCATAGGGAATACTCCAAAGTAATATTGTCCTATTTTCCTCCAAAAAAATGTAATGATTACTCCAAAAAAACTTTGAAACAACTTTTTAAATTTGTTGCAAAGTGTGTTTGTTTGCATGATTGTGAGCCCTTGATCTTTTCTTGATCCATGTGATCTTTGATTCTCATCCATTGATGAGAATCCTTGATCCATGTTTCATCCTCCTTTCATTTGTGACCATTGATAGATCAAATCAATCTCATCCATTGTTTTTTCATTTGATCTCCATTAAATCAATTATTTAATGAATATCATATAATTCCCCTAATTTGCATAATTGAAACTTTTTTTTAATTATCAAATTACTAATTCTTCCACTTGCAAGAAAAAAGGGAATATTCTCCTTTTTGCACAATTAAAACTTTGTTTTAAATTGCAAAGTATCTTTTTTTCCTCACCCATGAGAATATTCCAAAGAATATTCTCTCTCCTCCAATCATTTGGAAAAGGGATATTCTCACTTGGCTTCTTGAGCAAGTTACCTTGTGACATGTGTGTGTAGGTCAAACGTGTGTTTGTTTGGAAAAAATGAGAACTTTTGATTAAATCTCATCTTGCATTCTCACCCGTTAATGAGAATCCATGATCCATGCCTCTTCTTCCCTTCATCCTTGATTTTTGATTGATATTTTTGATCTCAACCCTTCATTTCTCATTTGTTTTCCTATAAATAAAACACTATTTGGAGACAAATGGATCCATTTTTCAATTGCAAAATTTATGCTGTTGAATTCACTTACTCACACCCATGCTTTACTCACATTTAACATATTTTAGTTCATTTTTAGTTTCATATCAGCTTTAAGCCTCCATTAATGGCTTCCATGATAACATAGATGCATACATTTAGCTTATTTATTAATTAAGATTTAAACTTGCATATATTTAGAGTAGATTTGCAAACACCCATATCAATCATCTTAGCATAAATCATGTCAAAATAGCTTGCATCATATTCATTTAGCATTTAATTCACGTTTTCATACACATGTATCACTGGTTTCATTAGTTTTCTTCAATAAAATTGATTAAAACAAGCTCATTATCCAAGGGATTGGGAAAGGGTCACCATTCCACATCAATGCGACACCACTCCCCTAATAGGATAAGTTTCAATGTCTTAGATTAGAGGTTTTTCAAGCTTTCATGATTTAGAATGTTAGTTTTAATTTCTTATTTGTCTTTGTTTAGAGTGAATGATCTTATTGGGATTAATGCTTAGTAAGTTAAATATGCCTCAAATTCGTATGGATCAGGTGTAGTTAACCTTTAGTATGCCATTGGTCACATTTTGGCGCTAGGAGGGAATATTTTAATGTTTTGGGTGTTTTTGGAAAAACAATAGGTTTAATCTCTTAAATGCATGATTTTCCTTAATTTTTAATGAATTCTACATGACTAATCTTGCAGAAAGGTTGTTGGGTTTTGGAGATCTCATGTTTAGCTTTACAAAAAAAATTACTATTTCAAAATTGATCAAGATTTGGGGAAGTTGTCATTATCTCAAGTTGCTGTCCATGATTAATTTTGCTATTTTTTTAAAAAAATTGGGTTTAATCTCTTAAATGCATGATTTTCTTTAATTTTTAATGAATTCTGGATGACTAATCTTGTAGAAAGGTTGATGGGTTTTGAAGATCTCATGTTTAGCTATCCAAAAAAAATTACGATTTCAAAATTGATCAAGATTTGAGAAAGTTGTCATTATCCCAAGTTGCTATCCATGATTAATTTTGCTATTTTTTTTTATTTTTTTTTTGGGTTTAATCTCTTAAATGCATGCTTTTCCTTAATTTTGAATTAATTCTACATGACTAATCTTGCAGAAAGGTTGACGAGTTTTAAAGATCTCATGTTTAGCTTTCCAAAGCATTTTACGATTTCAAAAATTGATAAAGATTTGAGAAAGTTGTCATTATCTCAAGTTGCTATTATAATCTAATTTTCTAAAAAAAATTCTCAAACACTTGAAAGGATAAAATGAATTAGCTTTCAAATTTGGATAAAATTGAACCAAACAACCTCACATTTGCTTTAAATTTTGACATGTGCTTTAAATTTTTGATTTCATCTGATTTCTAACATGTCTCTAACTTCTTGTTTGGTTTTTTGGGTTTTGCAGGTTAATACAACTTGAAGAAAAGAAGCATACTATTATCATTTAAATTATAATTGTAACAAGTGTTTCGACACTTTTGAGGCAATTATAACCCATTTGTAATACTTTTTTATTTCACACTTTAAGACAACACTAGTTTTCAATTGGGTCTTAAAAAGAATGCTCAAATGAGACTAAAATTGAACCTTCATTTCATCATTGTATTATAGATTCTAAGTGAACAAAACCTTTATTTCTTAATTGCCTCCAGGTATCAAAACTTTTCAAGAAATCATTGAAAAATTCATAGATCACTTCTCCTTTAATCTTGACATAGATGTAAGCTTGGAAGAGTTATATACTCTCAAGTAGAACAAAGGAGAATCTTTCGCCAATTGCTTACAACGATGGAGACAAAGAGCTAGTAAAAGCAAGTGGCCACTTCCCGATGAACAACAAGTGGGAATTATTATAGCAAATGTTGATCCAGATCTATCCTTCCACTTGAAGATGCAATGTGTCACCACTTATGATGATATTTTCCCTAGGGCCCTCAACATCGAGAGAGCCCTAAACTCATAGGGAAACACACAAGTATATAGAGACAACCACCCATCCACTAGTTCTAATGACAAATACCGCTTTTGGGCCAAGAATAAGAATGTTACTAGTGATGGTGTTGTTGATGAAAAGGTAGTCTTAACTGCTCCAAGAAAAGAAAACATCCAAACCATAAACACCCAACATGGACAAAAAAGAACAAATAGTGCTCCTAAATGAAAATTCACTTCCTTAGGGGAACATATGGAGGATGTGTTGAAGAGGTTGATACAGTCTAATATTATCACACTCCCAAATTCCTCAAACTATCAAGAGCCACAAGTCAAACCTTGTAGCTATAGAGATGATCATTTTTTTGAATTTCACTGATACAAAGGTCATAACACACAAAATTGTTTTAGAATCAAACATCTAATAGAATATCTTATTGAACAAGGAGACATTCATGTTGATCAAAAAGATGGGAATGAAAATATGAAAATTTACACAAACCCTATGCCTGATCGTACAAAAGTGAAAGATTTAGGAAATGAATCAACCTCAACAAATGTAAACCATACATGTGATACTACTGTGGGACACATTTATTCATCACAACATGAGGAATCAAACAAATATCAAGATACTATTTTAAAACAAAGACCAAACCCACCAATAGTGTTTAGCACTATTTTATACCATAATGACATCAAGTGGATATCATATTGTGATATCTCTCCTACATATGACTCAATGATTGAGCTTGTTGAAGAAGTTCCAAACGAGCTAGAAATATCCCTTTTTGCACCCATACCCACAAACTGTTGCAAAGAGTCTTTTACCGATTATATATCATCCACCCAAGGATCATGTCAAGAGGAGGCTCTTGAGGATAACGAAAGTTATTCTAAATCGAGTTAGGATCAAGAACCCCTATCCCTAGAGTTTCACCAAGAGCTAAGGGACATCTTCCAAACTATTTTAAACTCTAAAGATGTCCTCGATATCACTCTTGAGATGTTTCTTTCTGATGGACACATAGACATTCTTCATCCAAAACATGAGTCTCCCACTCTTGATATTCCTACACAAGAGCAAGCAATAGTTGAGATTCTTGATTCTTACCGTGATTGTGCATCATCGACAGCTTTTGAGTCAACATCAACATCTTTTGAAGTAGTATCAACAAAGAACAATTTCATAGAACTAGAGAAAATAGTTCATATTCCTAAATAGTAGGAACCCATCGCAATATCATATGTTCACGAAAAGTCATATTCAATGGCTATGGATCAAAGGATACATTATCAAGACAAAGGATTAGGTATTGATAATACCTTCACAACGCCGAGGGAAATCTTGTCTACAACCAAAATCAACATATGGGGCATGAAGAATCCTTATGATGAAAATGTTGTCAACACAACTAGTTGTATCATGAGTTGAAATTCACCCATCATCTTATACACAAATTCGGACCAACGTAAAAAAAAGAATTCCTAGCAAAGCAAGGTGAAGATCATCAAATAAAATGTAGTAAAGAAAAAAGGACAAAGCAAATACAAATGGATACCAAAGAAAAATAAAGAAAATCATCCCTAAAAAAATCCATTAGTCAAAGAAACTATGGGGAAAAATAAAAAAGGGAAATATATCCATCAAAAGAGTCCTCAAATACAAAAGTAGGCTTCTTAAGCAAGGAACAAAGTATATATAGTGGTTGGTCCTAATTCCATGAAAACCTCCATCCCCACCCATCATCGCCCATCTTCCCAAGTTTGGAGAGTCAAAGGTTCCAAACTATCGACCAATCCATCTCATATTCCTTCATGCATGACACTATACACTCCATTCACAATATCCAATTCTCACATTGATTGTGTGTTGGTAGCTACCCTTCATTATAAGGATTTTGAAGGAAATTTATCATGATATGCACACATAGACAAGGTTAATTCTAGTATCCACAAGGCAGATCAGAGTTTTTAAAGGTTGCATTCAAGTGCTCGTATCTTAGAAAAGTAGCTTCTTTAGGTAGGATATCACTGGCATATTATGACAATGGCTTCTACATTAGTACCACCAGGTGGTTCAATATGAAGGTAAAATTTCCAAAAAATAAAAAAATCAAGACAATAGTAAAAATAAAAATCATCCTCCAGTGAAAACCACTACGGTGGCACTTTGGGCAAGTACCATGATGAAAACCTAGAAAACAAGCGTCATGAGTAGAATCAAGCATCTAAATGGTCCTTCTCAAATAGAAGCATCTCATCCTTCTCATGATAAATCCAATGTACCCTCCATCCATCAAATCCAGATTTATCCAAATATTCCACTTTATCTTGATCTTGACAAAGATTCGGCATATACTTCAACTCTACTCATGGAAATTTTTTGATAGGATCTTCACCATTTTATCTCATGAAGTCCCATAGCCCATATCTAGCATGATCAAACTTTGTCAAAATTTTTGCATATACATTACCTCTCTTGGTTATCATTGCATTATGAAGAATTTCTAGACATTGGGGGTAGGTTATTCCACTCTTGTTTTCAAATAACTCTTGATCCATGTCTTATATCTCACAATGTGACATCGACATTGTGATCTAGGTATCATTCACCTCAAAATCTCATTGAAAATAAAAAAAATTCGTAAAAACATTCATAAAAAAATGCAAAAACATTTGCAAAATCTTGTATCGCTAAAATCCAAAAACATCCAAAACACATCAAAATCCCTAAAAAGGTCAAAACATCAAAAACCTCAAAAGCAGTACCCTTGTTGAACTATGTTGTCTCTGAGATTGAATGTAGGCAAGCCATTATTGATGTGCCCCCGAGACACCCTAGGTCAGTCTTTTAGGAGTCCATCATAATAATCCGACATTCCATCACTTGTGCATTTCTCATCTTGTAAATAGGTTGAGTAAGTCAAAATACATGGTCTCTACGTGTATAATGTAGGCAAGGCTTATCCTTGATCAGCCCCTGAGGCCCCTAGGATAGGTATTTTAGGTTAGGTTCTTAGTTGAATATTCTCTCAAAAAACCCTAAAACATTCAAATATCAGAAAACATAAAAATATTCAAAATCTCATAAAATCCCAAAAACATTAGAAAACATTCAAAAGACCTAAATAGCTTTAAAAAATCAAAAACATAAACATTTGCATAAACTTTCAAAAAGAATAAAAAACAACCTCAAAACATTTCAAAATACCAAAAACATTGAAATATTTGAGAAAATCCAAAACGCATTCATCCCGTCTCGCTTTCACCCAAAATAAACCTTCATCCATAATAAATCAATCGTCATCTTCAACCTCTAGTAAAACAAGTAGAAAACAAGTGTTGCAAGTCATAAAATGAGAACCTAAGTGTCAAAATCTAAAGTCTAGATCATAGGTGAATGTTTCAGTGAAGTTTGTATCAGTGGCTCATCATAGCATCATCATCCTAAATCAAACCATTTGATCAACATGTCCTAGGATGTATCCTCCCTACGATGGACATTAATATCAAAAATCACCTTACCTAATTAAACTAGGAAAGAGATATAGATAACACTGACTGTTTGTCTTTGATCTTTTCTTTTGATTTATCTTAATGGCCCATTTCAAGGACCTCTCGATGATGTCTATCAAAATGATTTAGAGAGAAAGGAATGGGGCATTGATCATTATCTTTCATTTGTTGTGCTTGTTGGTATTCTTGTAAAATAATCTTGGTGCATACTTGCTTAGTTGTGTGTAGGGAAGTTGTTTGGAGTAGATTGTTGACTATTGCATGTGCTTTGGTCTGATATATTCTAAGCTTCTAAACTACATTCCAATGAGGTTTCCGTATGTCAAGGTGTGAACTAGAACTATCCTATCTTTTTATAGAGTCAAATTCCATTACACTAGATACAACACCATCCTAGTTATCAATACCTTGATGCATCATGTCTATGTGTTATATTAAAATTAAGGAATGACAGAAAATCCCAATCCCAAGAGATGAGAAAATCATCATCTCTTATTACCATCTCTAATAACGTCTCGGTGCATCATGAACTTGTTGGACTTTTTGAGTCAATCCAAAAATTAATGGTCAATCCATTCATCTTATTCATCTTATTCTTTTATCTTTACTAACAATTCTATCCAAGCATCAAATCTATGTGATCTACATCGAAATATACATGAGGCTACCCATAGCCGATGATTTTCTATGCATCATGAAATCTATCTACATTAGTATCTGAGGTATCACGACAACAATCCCTCTTCTGCTAGGGCACAATGGGGCATCTATATCAAATCATCTTTATTCCCTGATTGATCTCTCAAGGGGGAAACCAACCATATTTCAATCATATCGATATCAATTTATCTAACAATTTTTTTTCCTAGCCTTACTAGAAAATCTTGATCAATCTATCAAATCAATCATCATTGGGATATATCATTCCCTATTAATCCTCATGTTATTTAACACAATCCTTGCATTGTTGTGAATCCTCAATAATGTCATCAATCAATCAATCAGATCAAACAACTTTAGCTTGGCTATCAACATATCAAAGAGATCATTGATATCTATTTCAGATTGGGGTAAGTACATGGATCTGTGACACAATTTTGACTCTTAAGATCCCACTTTTTTTTCTTTTTCTTTTTCTGAAATCATTAAAATTTGATTTGCACGAGAAAATAAAGATAGTTACGCTCAAAATTTCAAGGTGCAGTAAGAATAAGAGTTGAAGTTCTCCGAGTCTAGTTTCTAAGCTACTAATTATTTTTGAAATTAATGAGGATTAAGGGTCTCAAAAAGGGTGGAGGCCCAAAATAGGTCTTGTTTTTATAAAAAAAATAGCATAGTGCTTGAGGCCTTCCCCCTTTTTGATTAACTTTTTTTTAGAATTTCAAAAATTTGAATGGTTAGAAATTAGATAACACCATGTAGTTTATCCTTCTCCTTTCAGATAATTTTTTATTGAGTATCTATCATTTTATGAATTTTGAAAGTGGACACATGTTGAAAGGTTGAAATTTGAGTGTGCTCCCCCCTATTTTTTTTGAAAACTAATCAAAAATTGATTTTTTTTCACCATGTGTATAATGGAGTCTAGTTTTATTTTTTTTTAATTTGTTTCATGTTTCAATGGATGAGTAAAAATCTATCCTAAAACTAGCACATGCTAGTTTTTGACCAAAAACAGAGGCATTTACAATAGAAGTTATGGATCAAAACCTTAATTGAATCAAATGAAAAAATAATTATATATTTAGATAGCTAAGAGAAAGGTTAATGCCATCATGATTTTTTTATAAAATTTCATTGAAAGGCATGCAAATGTGATGTGAGCACAAACAAAAATATGAGGAAATTTGGAAAATCCTGTCAATTCACTCGTCCAAAGTTGGTCATTTGGTGAGCATCAAATTTGGCGCTCATGAAATGGTACATCACATTTGGCGAGCACCAAATTTGGCATGTGCCAAAAGTGATCTACCATTTGGTGAGCACCAAATTTGGTGCTCGCCAAATGACCTACTTTGAACATAATCTTTCCCCTCTCTTTGGTCGACCACTTTGATAATGTTGAAAGTACATGATTTATGATTGTAGATGGATAGTTGAGGTTTTACCTTTCATATGCTCTCTGCCTCATTACCCTAACTGGATAACTCTCTATCCCTTTGAAGTCTCTCTCTCTCAAGTCTCACTCCCTCTCACACTACCTAGACTACTCTCTCTCACTCCAATTCCCTATCTCAGGTCTCATTCCCTCCCACCCTACCTAGATAAATCTATCTCACTCCAACCCCTTTTCTCACACTCCCGCTCTCTCTCCCCCTCTGGTATTTTTATCTCTCACTCCATCTCCCTTGCTTAGGTAATTATCTTTCTCTCTCTGTCTCTCTCTCAAGTTTCTCCCTCCTACCCCCTCTCCCTCTCTCAAGTCTCTTACTCACTCCCTCTATCTCTCTCCCACTCCCTCTCTTTCACTCCCTCTATCTCTCCCCCATCTCTCTCTCACTCTCTCTTAGGTCTCTCTCTCTCTCTCTCTCTCTCTCTCTCTCTCTCTCTCTTTTTCCACACACACTCCCTCTCTCTCTCCCTCCCTCTATCTCTCTCCCACTCTCTCTCCCTCTCTCCCAAGTATCTCTCTCTCTCTCTCTGAAGTCTCTCCCTCCCAACCCCTCTCCCCCTCTCTCTCCCACTCCCTCTCTCTCTCACTCCCTCTATCTCTCTCCCACTTTGTCTCTCTCCCTCTCTCTTAGGTCTCTCCCTCCAACTCCCTCTCTCTCATTCCCTCTATTTCTCTCCCACTATGTCCCTCTCCCTCTCCCTCTCCCTCAAGTCTCTCCCTCCCACCCTCCCTCCTCTCTTGTCAAGTCCCCCTCCCACCCCTCTTTGTCCTCATAGTCACCCCCATCTCTCCCATTCCCTCCCTCTCTCCCTTTCTCTCAAGCATCTCCCTCCCACCACCTCTCCCTCTCTATCTTAGGTCCCTCTCTCTATCTCTCTCCCACTCTCCCTCCCTCTCCCTCTCTCTCAAGTCTCTCCTTCCCACCCCCTCTCCCTTCCCCTCTCTTTCTCAAGTCTCTCCCTCCTACCCCCTCTCCCTCTCTTAGGTCTCTCTCTCATGCCCTCTATCTCTATCCTTCTCTCTATCCATCTCTCTCTCAAGTATCTCCTTTGCACCCCTCCCTCTCTCTCTCTCCCTCCCTCTCTGTTAGGTATCTCCCCCCACCCCCTCTCTCTTTATCTCTCTCTCTATCTCTCTTTATCTCTCTCTCCCTCCATTTGTCTCCCATCCCTCTATCTCGAGTACTCCCTCTCCCTCCC
>VDFB02165453.1:0-26964 GCA_007258455.2 Sequoia sempervirens | reverse complement strand
TGAATTTTGATACATACAAAAAAAGTTTTATATGGTCCGCCTATGTCTGAATTGTAATTGGTTTGACTTTGAAACTTGATTAAAAAAAAAAATTCAATAAAACACTATGAAACCAAATGAAAGGGTTAGATATCATAGTTACAAATCTAAATTCAAGAAAATTAGAATTTTACCCTTCATAGAAAAAAAATTATGTTTTATACAGTGAGCATCAGTCCTTAAAAATAGTGTTTACTAATTAAAACTAGTTTTCAAAGGAGATGGAAGAAGAAGTGCAATCTGATTCCAAATTTTTTGAAAAAATATATTTAGAATATATAGACAAAATTTCACAAATCACTAGCTTGCATCATCTTCACATTCCTCATGGTTTAGCCACTATAGGTGCCTGAAAGTGAATATTTAGTAAGATAAAATTAGTTCAGTGTCCAATTTGGCCAAAAATTGTAAACCAGTATTGTGGGATCACTTGACATGAAGAGTCTTTATTTTTAAAGGTACCTCCATATAATGTTCATAAGACTTGAGGCCTATAACAAATTGAAGAGTAATACATAGGAGAGATATAATAATATATTGTATATAGGTCTTACACCTACCTTAATAATTATTCTAGGTCTTATCTAATGCCTCCCAAAAAAATTTCAAATTCCTTGCTAATAGGTTTAATAATTATCAAATTCCTTCTAGATCTTACAAGAGTTTTTCTTGTAGGTTTACAATTTTTTATGCATCAGTAGCCACTATGAGGTGTTATTGTCATGTATACTTCCCCTTAATGGTATTTCCTTGAGGAACAACATTGCTAAAAATTTATAGAATATGGAATCGCACAATGAATTTATAAACATATCCTCCACTTGATTATTATTTTGACAAAATTGGAGCATAATTTCACTATTGAAGAATTTTCTCAGATGAAATGTGCATGGAACTAAATTTGATTTATTCATTTGCCTAGAATGTGATGCATGGAAAGAATAATACAATTTTATCTATTAGATGAAAAGTTGGTATTAGTACCTATTTATAAAATATCATCCATTATTATTTTTTCTATTTGATTCCTTCACCAATTCTATTGCACTTTTGCATTCAACCTTCATGAATAAAAGATTCATAGTAGGTTAGTTTTTATTAGTCCATCGCCTATCACCGATACACCATATATTAAGATATATATTGAGGGGTGAGTGTGAGACCATGATGGGCCAAACAGTTTTAATGGGAGATAAATAACATCAATATGTTAGTTAAACCACAAAAGTTATTTTAGGCATACATTTTACTTTCTATTGGTGTGGTATGTAAAAAAAATGGATATATTTTTAATTTGAATCAAACCAAATTTTGTATTATGATTGAAAAAAAAATAGGTGTAATACCCCATTTGAAGCACAAGGAAAAACATGACTAAACAACTTTTATAGAAAAAATACAACAATCAAAACACCAAATATATGACATCAACATGTCACACTTGCACAACAACATGCACACAAGTGTCACATGAACACAATGACACAAGAAAAAAACAACAACAAAAAGATGAACTCACCATTATATAAGAAAGGTGGAAAAACTAAAGACTAACCACTCATAGGATAAATCCACCACAAGGAATGAGAGAGAGAGAATCTCCAAGGCCAATGATCAATTACAAAATTTCACGTATCATTCTCTCATAACACAACTATAGAATAGGATGAGGGAACTCATCAATGCCCAACCACATCTAGACTTAATTAAACAACCAAAACAAGGAAAAACATTACTATTGTGGATGTCATAGTAGGAGATAAAACTTCCTATAATCGAACAATGTTGGGACACTTCCAGACAGGCCACTTGTGATTTCGAAGATGTCTCATCTTAATGTGACATCACACAAGCATAAAGATCGAACAAAAAAAAAGAGTCAATACCTATAAGGATTGTTGATAACACTAAAATTACCAACCAAGAAGGTTTAAAACCTTCCCAAGACTTCACAAGACTAGGTGCACAATCTCCCTAACCCTAGGTTTTCCAACAAGTAATTTTGGAAGAGTGCATGCAAAATGATGTAGGAGAACCCACAAGTCCTCAATGAAGAAAATTAAGGACAAGTTCCAACCACCATTAGACCACCAAGACCACAATGTAAGACTTTCAATTACATGGTTTACCCATACAAGGTCTTGAGACTTAGAGGAACTAACAAGTCCTAAAAATGAGAAAACTTGATTAGGTTTTTGAAGACCTAGTCAACAAAAATGATCGTCACTGAAAAACTACATGACATAAAAATGATCTAAAAATGGAAATAGGGTTAGAAAACCCTTGGATAATCCTGGTTAAGATGATTTACATTATATTTTTTGTATGGGAGTGAGGGTGGCCCAATAGAGGACTAGGCCACCCAAATAGACATAGGCAATTTTCAGCCTATCATCCCTCACAACCAATTTTCCCAAACACACTTGGAAACATTTCAGGTGAGTTTGGGGACTGCTGAGCTGACCAAGATGCCTGATGCAACACTAGGCTGCCCAAACTCATTGGAAGACACTTAAATTAATTTAAACACAAAATAATTTTTTGTAAGTTAATTTTAAACATTCAAGAAATGAATGCAAAATTAAATAATTGTGTTTGGCACCATAGCAAAACACGTAATTAGGGATAAAACACTAACCTTCAATATCAAATTACAAGTCATCTCAAGAGAGAGGTTCATTTATAAATTATATTAGAATTACATTATAAATACATATGGAGAGGGACTCAAATGTCACCTCAATCCAAATTACATGAAATTGAAATAATTAAAATAAAATGAACAATCAAAGAAGAGGATATTGATGTCTTTTGCTCCTCAAACCTTTGAATGCCAATAGTGGATTTTCATATGACCCTATTATGTGAAACCAACAAGGTTCACTCCACTATGCCCGCTTTTGTCATATGTGAATTTGATGAATTTTTCGTATGCCACATAGAACATGATTCCATAATTATAATATATCCTCTTGACCTTCTTCACATACTTGTCAATAAAATTGTCAAATAAAACATGCTTCTCTCTACTTTGTATTTCACTAACATTTTTTATTTATAGAGAACCAACTCTTAGTTCTACAAGTTTAGTTTTTGAAGTATATGTAAATGTTTTATTATATTATTTTACCTTTATTACAATCTAATTTTTAATATAGGTAATTGTGGACCTTTTTAATTGTCTAAAACTTATTTTAGGTTAGGTAGGCTTGTATATAGTCATTTGTCTATAAGTGAGGGGTATGTTATGTTAATGTTTCTATTAAGTATTAGATATGGTTATTAGTAATATGTTAAGTGAACTAATATTATTTGGTATAGTCATGTTAATCATGCTAAATATAAATGGAAGAGGAAATATTACACATAACAAAAAAATTACATAGGACAAATCTTGTGGCCAAAATTTAAATAAAACTGTCACTCTTTTTTTTTTATTGAAAATTTTTACATTCCAAGACCTAGGCTTTCTAATGTATCCTCTCCTTCTAAATGAATAGTCTCAATCCTCATATAGATTTATTTCCAACACCACATAAATAATTTATATATTATTCTTCACATGGTTGTTTGGGCAATTCCAACTTTTCCTTAAGGTATATACTCTTTTAACTAAAAAATAAAATTATATTAAACTATTAATTAATAATCAATTCCCAATAATCATATATGATATAAATATCAATATAGGACTAAACCTTACCTTAAATAGTGCCTTATTAATGTTATTGAGAATTATTATAAATAAGTTTTCTCTTTAATGAACATTATGCTCTTATACTCCCCTTAATATTTATAAGGAGTTTGTGTTTTCAATTTATTAGTAAATAAAATATAAAGATTTTTAATGGCATAGGATTTGTTTGACTAGCATATAATAGGGGATAAGTGTGCCAAAAAAATATCATTCATTTTGGATTATATGAAAAATTGCTTGTCATAATTTATATTCTATTTTAATCAAAATGATGCAATACAAGGGACTTATTGGTGTTCTCTAACATAATGGACCCCTACCATGTTCTCATTTACAATTACTCCTCTCGACATGAAGAGTCTTTATTTTTAAAGGTACCTCGATATAATGTTCACAAGACTTAGAGCCTATAACAAATTGAAGAGTAATACATAGGAGGGATATAATAATATATTGTTTATAGGTCTTCCACATACCTTAATCATTATTTTAGGTCTTAACTAATGCCTCCAAAAAAAATTTCAAATTCCTTGCTAATAGGTTTAATAATTATCCAATGCCTTCTAGATCTTACAAGAGTCTTTCTTGTAGGTTTACAAATTTTTGTGCATCAGTAGTCACTATGAGGTGTTACTGTCAAGCATACTTCCCCTTAATGGTATTTCCTTGAGGAACAACATTGCTAAAAAAATTATATATAGAAAATGGAATTACACAATGAATTTATAAACATGTATCCTCCACTTGATTATTATTTTGACAAAATTGGAGCATAATTTCACTATTAAGAAATTTTCTCAGATGAAATGTGCATGGAACTAAATTTGATTTATTCATTTGTGTAGAACATGATGCATGGAAATAATAATACAATTTTATCTATTAGATGAAAAATTGGTAACTCTTATTAGTACCTATTTATAAAATATCATCCATTATTTTTTTTTCTATTTGATTACTTCACCAATTCTATTGCACTTTTGCATTCAACCTTCATTCAAATAAAAGAGTCATAGTAGGTTAATTTTTATTAGTCCATCTCCTAGCACCTATAAACCATATTTAAAGATATATATTGAGGGGTGAATGTGAGACCATGATGGGCCGAATAGTTTTAATGGGAGAAAAATAACATCAATATGTTAGTCAAATCACAAAAGTTATTTTAGGAATACATTTTACTTTATATTGGTGAGGTATGCCAAAAAATGGATATATTTTTAGTTTGAATAATCCAAATTTTGTATTATGATTGAATAAAAATTAGGTGTAATGCCCCATTTGAAGCACAAGGAAAAACATGACTGGACAACTTTTATAGAAAAAACACGACAAACACAACACCAAAGATATGACATCAACATGTCATACTTGCACAACAACATGCACACAAGTGTCGCATGAACACAATGACACAAGAAAAAAAGAAGATGAACTCACCATTACATAAGAAAGGTGGAAAAACTAAAGACTAACCACTCGTGGGATAAATCCACCAGAAAGAGAGAGAGAGAGAGAGAGAGAGAGAGAGAGAGAGAGAGAGAGAGAGAGAGAGAGAGAGAGAGAGAGAGAGAGAGAGAGCATCTCCCATACAATGATCAATTACAACCCATGATTGCATTCTCTCATAACACAACTATAGAATAGGATGAGGGAATCATCAATTCCCAATCCACATCTAGACTTAATTAAACAACCAAAACAAGGAAAAAAATTACTTAAGGATGCCACAATAGGAGATAAAAACTCTCCTCTAACTGGAACAATGTTGGGTCACTTCCAGACACACCACATGTGATTTCCAAGATGTCTCGTCTCAATGTGACATCACACAAGCACAAAAGATCCAACAAAAAAAAAGCCTCAATACCTATAAGGAATGTTGATAACACTAAAATGACCAACCAAGAAGGTTTACAACCTTCCCAAGACTTCACAAGACTAGGTGCACAATCTCCCTAACCCTAGGTTTTCCAACAAGTAATTTTGGAAGAGTGCATGCAAAATGATGTAGGAGAACCCACAAGTGCTCAATGAAGAAACTTAAGGACAAGTTCCAACCACCATTAGACCACCAAGATCACAATGTAAGACTTTCAATTACATGGTTTACCCATACAAGGTCTTGAGACTTAGAGGAACTAACAATTCCTAAAAATGAGAAAACTTGATGAGGTTTTTGAAGACCCAGTCAACAAAAATGATCGTCACTGAAAAACTACATGACATAAAAATGATCTAAAAATGGAAATAGGTTAGAAAACCCTTGGATAATCCTGGTTAAGAGGATTTACCTTATTTTTTTGTATGGGAGTGAGGGTGGCCCAATATAGGACTAGGCCACCCAAATAGACATAGGCAATTTTCAGCCTATCATCCCTCACAACCAATTTCCCAAACACACTTGGAAACATTTTAGGTGAGTTTGGGGACTCCTGAGCTAACCAAGATGCCTGATGCAACACTAGGTTGCCCAAACTCATTGGAAGACACTTAAATTAATTTAAACCCAAAATAAATTTTTGTAAGTTAATTTTAAACATTCAAGAAATGAATGCAAAATTAAACAATTGTGTTTGGCACCATAGCAAAACATGTAATTAGGGATAAAACACTAACCTTCAATATCAAATTACAAGTCATCTCAAGAGAGAGGTTCATTTATAAATTATATTAGAATTACATTATAAATACATATGGAGAGGACTGAAATGTCATTTCAATATCAAATTACATGAAATTGAAATAATTACAACTAAAATGAACAATCAAAGAAGAGGATATCGATGTCTCTTTGCTCCTCAAACCTTTGAACCCCAATAGTGGCTTTCACATGACCCTATTATGTGAAACCAAAAAGGTTCACTCCCACTATGCTAGGAGATGCAACAAGGCCCAATAAAACTCACACAAGACACATGGGAGAAGGCTTACACACACACCAAATGTGATGCATACACATCACACATGTAATGCAAAATCTAACAACACCACATGATGGTTCAATACATAACCCATTGGCATGAACACAATGGCATAACCAAGTACTCTCATTAGGAACAATAACACATAGATTTTACATAAAAGAGACCTTGTTGACCTAATAAACAATGACATAGCAAGTACTCTCATTTGGCACATCTACTAATGGAGGAAAACACGAAGCACCAAAGAATCAAATGAGGGACGAAAACCATTGCAATAATTGGACTCGACAAAAATTTTGAACATGATTTCAAATGATCCAAAGTGACAATTCATGAAGGAGACTTCAAATACCCCATTCCATTTCATTCAATTTCACATTAAACTTCAAATTTTCTAACTATTTTTCAATGACAAAAACGAAGAATTTTAGAAATCACCATTAAAATTTCACTTAAGTTTGAAGTTTTAAAAATTAAAATTATAAAGATTCCTTTGGTGACAATAATTCCCAAAGCTCCTTTTAAGATGTAAAGCAATCATTTTGCACAATTCCCAAAAAATTGAGCATAATAATGACATATTTTAGAAAATTTTACAAAATTTTCACATAAATTTGATATGCATTCAAAATATATGAAATAAAAGGAGTTGAGAGGTTCTAAAACCCCATTAATCCATTTGCAACCTTTCAAAATGAAAAGAAAAAATCACTTGACAAGATATGAAAAACTTACCTCATTTTTATTCAAACATTGAAATGAGAAGAACACCAAACATACCCCATAAATACATGAGCCAATTGTCTCCTACATGTATACGTCTCTTTGTTTATGAATAAAATCAGATAAAGAATCCTTTTATTCATCTATACAAAATTCTCGTGGATGAATGTTTCTTTTTTTTCTTTTACTCAAGGAGTAGATTAAATTTTTATGCAAGAAATATTGAATGGTGTGAATGCATGCAGGGATTTTCTAAGTAGAATTGGCTAGGAATTTCATAAGTGCAATATTGTAAGGTATTGTTACAAAGCTTTTATGAAACTAGGCTTAAATGTTGTTATACAAGTTTCAATCGCATCTGTCTTGAGCCCATTGCCTAGGTTAAGGCACCAATATCTTTGAATTTGTGTCTGGATAAACTCT
The DNA here is from genome assembly GCA_007258455.2 of Sequoia sempervirens. NCBI lineage: Eukaryota > Viridiplantae > Streptophyta > Pinopsida > Cupressales > Cupressaceae > Sequoia > Sequoia sempervirens. The sequence goes on along the minus strand of VDFB02165453.1, from coordinate 19,155 downwards.
CTGATCATGAATTTCAAAGAACTTTTCCCTTTACTGCATAATTTATTTCTATAATGTTATTTCCTATGTTCTCAAGCATTGAATGTGCAGAAAGCCTAAGGATCTAGCCCGTCATATATGTTTATCTGTAATTCTTGGCTAATTTGGGAGAACATGTCTGCTTTAAGAAATATTGTATAGGATCACCCTCCTACATCTTGCAGAGCCTAAAGTGCGGAGGAAAGGATGGTTCTATCTTTTCATGTTTGTTGGCTAGCCTCTTAAGATAGTTGATCATAAGATTTGTCTATTATTTAGAGTATCTTAAGAACTATCTGGGAACTAAAAACTACCAACAAATTAGCAATTCTGGTAGGGACATAATTTATTGCCATTTGAAATAACCCATAAGAAGTCTGGTCATATTTGGAAATTTGAGTGAAGTGCCTTTCTGTTTGTCTAAGGATTTGTTTATTATTTTTGCTCGTGCAATTTTCTCTAAGAGAGATTTGTTAAAATTCAATTCCCTCAATTGGGTGGCGACTATGAAGTCTGCTTCAATTGTTATCTCGGGAAATGGATCTAATCATTTGTTGGTACCTTTTGACTTTGTTCCAAACTTATTTGGAAAAGTTGTTCTTTTACTGTGATGAGATACACAGCCCATGGATATTTATTCCCTTTGAGATTGGTCACCTCGATGTTAGAGGCAGAATATTAAATAATGTTTTAAGCCAGAGATGAAAGGGGCCAGTATGTTTTGGAATGCTAAAATATCTTCTAAGGTGTTTTTGTTGTTAAAGCATGTTCAAATACTTTGTTACATTCTTAGAAAAGTATAGTAAGGTTTATCTATTAGTGTAATTTCATTGAAATCATTGAAACAAATCAAAATATAAAGTATGCTGTTTAAATCAAATCACATATAAATATCCAATTTTGATACTTTTAATCTTAATTCAACTTTACTGCTATACTGAGATGCTATATATAGACAACATACAGATTGATATCCACAAAATCACCCGGTCTTGCACTTTATCGCTTAGAGGAAACTATGTAGCAGACCAATTGCCCAACATGCAACAGTCAGATTCACTCCCATATGCTAGTAGTATAGTTGCTGCAATTGATGGGTCAAATCAGAATGGAGACCTATTTTTAGAATAACCCAGATTTGTGAAGGATAATCAAGACATGAGTAATGGCATCTTTTAGTCTACAGCCAAACCTGCCTTAGACAATTGGCGACCTAGAAAGTGAACTAATATGAATAGCAAAACATTCTTTCTGACTCATGATACAGTATTCTTGATGCCTGATTGATAAAGAGAATAGAGAAATATAATCTGTAAGGCGGGTGGGATAACAGAATAAAGGATGATAATGATGGCCAGAGATCTTGTGTTCAATGGAAGTAATATTATGGGAAGTACTCACACGTTATTACTCCCTAAATACATTCGGTGCCAACGATTAACAAAATTGTGCAGGTTAGAAGGCAGCGGGCTTTCAAAACAAGCAGCTTAGGAGTTTCTTTAGAGAGACTACAACTAGCTGGTACGGAAACACAACAGGTGTAAAGTAGTATCATATTTCCAGCTGAAAAAATCCTAATTATTCTAAAGGTACACAACACAAGTTTTGTGCCTAGGGATTTCTAAAGTATTAGAATATTTCCAACATCTTTGGGATGAGTGGGTAACATACCTTATACCATGAATTTCAGACCTCACACCAAAAAAACCAACCATGAATTCTCATGACATTTAAATCTATTGAAACCGTTTATAAGCTGCTAAACGCATTTGTCATATATCCAATGTATTCAATGACTTTCATAGCAAAATTATTATCATTATGTATTTTTCAGTCTTTGTGCTTGATAAAGGGAAATCCTGTTCATGGATTCTGCTGAATAACTAGTCATATTCATCTTCTGGCTTGCATGTATTTGTTATTCTTTTCAGTCCTCTGTTAAGATTCCAACAAGTGGCTGATTATTATACAACCTAACCTCCCCTCTATTTATAGGGACACTCCAATGCATAGTCATACAACCTAAGCTGAACTGCATAGCCTCAATCCTCATCACCCATCTCCCCTATATCCAATAACCACCAAAGCTTCAACCTCTGTTTTGTAAGCAATCCATCCGGGTTTGTCCTTAGTTTGTGTAAAATTTTATTGTCTGTCAAGCCATTTTAAGCATTTTGGTGTCATTTATTAGTCCACTTTCATAGTGTTGCTTTAGTTTTAGTCCTTGCATTCAATATTTGGATTTCTCTTCCGATTTGCTTGGTTTTGACTCTTGAGAACATCCTTAACTCTAGCTTTTCCAGAGAATTTCATCCCACGTCTTTTCTTTCAGACGTTACTGGTCCCATTTGATTTTCATATTCTACTGAATTTCCTCACTGGGTATAGACTTGAATTGAGTTCTTCACCTTTGTATTTGCTTCTGTACAATTTCAAAGAATTGGGCACTCCACTCTTTTCTGTAATTGTACTGTGACTACTTTCTTGCTGGAGCTTAAGAGTATTTGGGTGATTTGATGCTGGTAGTATTCTAGGAGTGCTTTGAATATTCTTTTAGTTTTGACCAATTGGACGAGTGGGGTCCTCTGTCTTTTATAAGTTCTATTACAAGAACTGTTACTGGAGGGTTAGCATAGAACAAAAAAGTGCAATATATTGTCCATCTATATCAGCCCCGAGTTTCTTTGACTGAAGGCTTGAGTTCGGCACCATGGCCAGTCATGCAAGTTCTTCATCTGGGGGAAGCACTGCATCAAATTGGAGAGCCAAGCAAAATAAATTGTTTGAGAGGGCCATAGCCATCTATGACAAAGACACTCCTGACCGTTGGCAAAAGGTGGCTGCGATGGTTGATGGGAAATCTCCTGAGGAAGTAAAAAGGCATTATGAGATTCTGTTAGATGACCTGACTTGCATTGAATCAGGCAAAGTGCCTTCCCCCAAGTACAAATCTTCTGGTTGATTTTTCCAAGTAATTATGGAGACAAGGAAAGCAGGTATATTTAGAAACTTAATTCTTAGTAAGCATGTTATACTTTTTCACTAACTTAAATGTTCTAACTCTACAATTATAGCTATAAGTCATAATGCATATTTAAAAATCTGAGTATTCTTCCAAAAAAAAATTGGTTTGGTTCCAAGTTTCCTGAACATATTCAACTGTTAAGTATAGTGTCTTAACATCACTATAGATTACCTATATCACAGGTCTCTTCATTGTAAGATAATGTTAGTACTTTGGCTTTATGAAAATTTCAGATCTTAATTATTACTATCATTCAGCAATGTTTTGAAATGTGGGTGACAGTGTTGTGTAGACCATACAAACCCTTCAGAATAACTCGTTGGATTCCCATTTACATTGTCCTTCAGCTCTTTGGCTATTTTCTCAAAGTTGGCAGAGACTGTCCATTATTGGGCCAAGTTACTTTGGTTTTTCATTATAAATATTGGCTATCTTTAAAGTTTCCTGGCTGTGCACTCTTATTATTTGGCCATGTTGCTTTGGTTTGTCATTATAAATATTAAAGTTACTAAAAAGAATCCGCAAATGAAGGTCTTCATTTACTGTGTTAGGATCAAATTTGTTTTCTAGTAGTCTGATACTAGGGATATTAATCTCTTTAACATCTGCTAGGAAAAATGCACTATGGTGATGAATGTTTTGTGTATATCAGATTATATCTAAACCTCTATAATAATGTTTTTTATTGGGCTCCATTTACTCTAATTAATATTAGTTTGTCGATTCTCTCTTTTTATACTGACAATACAAATCCTATGCAGGCAATATATGGTATGAAGCTACAATGGAGCTCCTGAATTGAAGTTTAACTATTATTACTCCTACTACTAATATCTAGAAGGAGATAGCAGAAGATAACTTAGACGAAGCTCAGAAGCATAGTAAAACAAATTGATTGGGCACCTCTGGATACTTTCAATGATATATATATAATATAGAAATAGCTGTGATAGTCATAAATACTTAAATATATAAGCATTTGGGGTCTCTCCCTTTGTCTCAATTTCTGTAAATAAACAAATTGTACTACTCTATAACCTTTATCATTCAGTGTGGACAAGTTCTATGTACTGGATGTGAAGGTGGTGATATATGAGAGCCAGTATTTATAGAGAAATAGTAAATAAGTATTTTTATTATATTAGTGATCTTGATGATTGGGTTTCCTATCCATACACATCTTTTCAACACTTTTTAATGAAATAGGTTCATATATTACTTTTGAAAGGAACAATATACAAACTATTAAAAATGGGTGTCGATCATGCGTAAAGTCACACAAACTGGGTTAAACTTAAAGACTTTCCACAGGAGAAGAACGTAAAGGCTCTAACAAAAGCTAGCCACCTATAATATTACATTATTCTTGAATTGCAAAATTTTGGAAGGACAGCTAAAATTTTCGTTGTCTATATCAAAGTGGAGGACAACAATGTTTTGATAACAGAGTTGAGAGAATACTTCATTGGTTTGAATCAAAGTAATAATACTGGTAGGCATTTTGGAAAAATAAAAGATTCATTTTTGGAATTTTATATTAAAATGATATTTTATATCAAATAAAAGATTCATTTTTGGAATTTTATATTAAAATGATATTTTATATCTTATATTTTAAGAGAGAGTTTTTCAATAATATTGTTGAGATGAAAAGTGTATATTCAGTAAAAAAAATTTCATTATCTTTCTGTCACTTTAAACACTATCTAACCAATTCAAGTTTTTTATTACATTTCTCACATTCAAAATATAATTTTCTTGTTCAATTTCTTGTTTTTCCCTCTCCTTTATGCATCTAAATCCTAATCCACGCAATAAGGCAAATAAATGACAGAGAACAAATTTAATTGTAGAGGCTAAATGAAAATGAAAATAAATTACTCAGAGACCATTCACAACACAATAGACAACATGTACACATGAAAGTAACAACCACACATAGTAGGCACCTCTATTACTACACTTTTGTTACTGCAATTAAACACACTCACCTTGCATGCTACTTGCACAAAATTTAAGCAATTTCAATACTTTTATTGAATAAATATGTGAATTTGATAGGGACAAATCCCTAAATGTGTCATAGACACCATTCTCTATGAAAACAACTAATTTAGATTAGCTATAGATGTTTATCTAGCACAATCATAGTTAGACGACCTTGCTATAATTGTATGAGACACTAGCACATTAGTTATAAACCAATACAACCATATATGACACATGTAGAAAGAATGGATAATATCATGGCTATATAGACAGTAATACACATATGTACCGTAGAAAAATGGATCTTTGGACATTTTCATGGTCATTTAGGTCTTTTTCCTATGATGCTTGGCTTATTCTACTTAGATTTAATGTCGTAATGTAACTTATACATTCACACTAGGTCTTGAATATTCAAATTATTAATATTTTATGATGTCTTGTAAAGGTTTTGTGAAGTATTGTAACATATTTCTACACTTTTCTAGAATCTTCTTATTATAATTCATCTAAATATTCCCTTTTTATCCCTCACCAATTCTTAATTTAAAGTATTGAAAAGTCTTGTAACTAACTTTCATGCTTTTCTAGACTTGTCACCACTAAATACACCTTTCTTATGCTTTATTTTTCCCCTTTACGCACTTACAGGCCTTAATTAAGTGTATTTTTGAATATAAACCTGACAAACATCATTAAATGCAACTTAATTCCTGACACCCACTTGCATGTTGATGGGAGATATAAAATACTTTCATTTAAGGCTTTTTATGTTTAAAAAGACTTGTTTTTATTGTTAATTGACATGACTCGTGGTAGACAATAGATTAACATATTTGCTTATTTTACTTTATGTTTAGTTAAATTAGCGGATATTTTGGAAGTGATAACTTATGTTAAATGCATTGCTTTATGATGACTTTGGATGAGATGATTATGCTGCATTAATCTTTATTACTATGATTGTTGTCCTTTTTATAAGGGTTTTTAATAGGGTATCTTAAAGGTTGATGAGACAATTAAATTATCTATCTAATCATGAGGAATGACTACGCCATAGATAGGCCCTGTTGGATGATGAGTCAATCCAAGTCTGAATCGACTTCTTCATAGTCAGTTGAGGAACTTTTACTCCCAGTGCCAATCTGGCGTAATTCTTGCATAGTCCTCCTTCAGTCAACATCAATTCTATTTTTAGTTTCATTTTGAATCTGTAGTTAGTTTCCTTAAGTTTTGGTAGTTAGCACCATGTTAGAAGCTAATAAGGATATTTTGTAAATATCCACATTTCGATCTTAGTTAGGAGTTAGATAATTTGCAATTAGAATTTTTCTGTAATCACAAAGCAATACATTGTTCTGTGCTCTACTTTTGATCAATGAGAAAGGAAGCAAGAAGTTAATTAATTCACTGTGTTGAAGGATCTTACCTAAGGAAGAGCAGGGCCCGCTCAACCTTTGGAACGATCTTATGGTATTTTTGTTAAGTGCTGTTATTTTTTCATATTAAAATATATAATAGAAATTGATTTTGAATTGTTCAATCGTTAAAATCATCTATTTTGGTAAATGTTAAAATCAAATAATCTCTTATGTTTACAATTGTGTTTCAAAGTTTTAGTTTATTATGGTTAAGATCGAATAGTTTGAATGCTTAGATTTGTTTATTAGAAATGTTAAATTGAACCATTATAATTGTTCAACAAGTTTCTTTTATAAATTAGGTTTAGATGCCATCTGAATCAGTTAGAATTATCGTTTGTTTGTTAAGCTTCATTAAAGCAATGTTAGGAATTTATGGAAAGATGGAGTTGAAGTTTGTTCAGAATCTATTCATGGAGATTAGTCTTTATGATTTTTAGAATAATCATCATTTTCATGCAATTCATTTCTACTCTTAAATTAGCATTTACTTTCCAGCAATTAAGTTATGGATTTCTTTTAAAGAAAAATAGAATTAATTTGGAATTCTGCATTTTAGATTAAGGATTAAAGTAATCATTAATTGTCTCCATGAATTGGTCTAAATCGAAGTCAATAAAGTCAGAATTAAGTGAGAAAAATTTTAAATTAGGAGTTAAAATAGATTTAAATCTTAGGAAACAGTCGCTACAATTTAGCTCATGAAAGCTCCTGAAGTAGGCAAAACGATACATGAAGTCGCTGTTTACAGTGCAAACCCCTCAAAAAGAATCTGTGACAACTATCCTTATCGCATATTGCTCTGAGACACACATGGTTCGATAAAAGAATTAATTAAATGATGCAAGTTGTGACATCAACAACCTTTCCCATCACATGCCTTGAGGGGAACCCATTTTCCTTGGGTGGCGAATGAGTCCCTCTTGGCACAAAATTCAAAATAATTTCAAATTTCTTTCATGCTTTTATTCATTAAGATGTTAGGTCGGCCTGTGATATTGTATTTTTAGGAAATTAGGGCATACGTGTGTATAAACAAGTGTTTTTCTATCCATTTTAACCCCCCCAAACAATCTCATTCAAGCATTCACTCATTAAAGCATCTTAACATCATTCAATCAAGCAATTATCAAGCATCTTGGAGTAGTCATTGACATATCTTCACACTTTAACAACAAGGGTCTGGTGAGTTTATGAAACTTGCATGTTATTTGTTCATCATTCCTTTCTCATTTCATTTCTTTATCAAGGGTTTGATTACCAAAGTGGGGTTTTACCAAGGTGAACCCCTATATTCTAACCCTTAACCATTTCCCCCCTTTTTGCATGTGTGTTTGTAGGTCATATAGGTAGATTTTTCAAAGAGATAGGTTTTAAAAAGTGTTCAACAAGTCATCAAAGATATTCAAGTCAACATAGACCTAATCCAAGCTTGGAGACATCATTCAACCCATTTTCTACAAATTTGAATCCGTCAACCCAACAAGAAGACAAGTACAGATCTGGACCCATAGAGTTGACTTTAGAATTTGTAGATTTTTGTAGGTGGACTGAGTTGCCATCAGTGGTGAATAAGTCCCAGTGTTAGGCTGGAGAAAGTTTTTTCTGATATTTTTAGTTCCTGACATCTCGAAACCTGTTTTAGCATAATTTACTAGAACTTGGACTGATTCACCATCAGTGGCAAATGAGTCCTAGTGGCCATCAATAGTGATTTTTGAAACATTCTAGAACCCTCCAGCATCAACATTCAACTTTCAAGTCCACTCCATTCAGTTTCATTAAGTTTTTTTTTCATTTGTGCATGTTTCGAGTTTATTTCTCCATATCACACTGTGTTTTCAAACACTTCATATTTCTTAGGTTTTGCATAAATAATCAATCCATTTTATCAATTTGTTTCATTTAGGTATATTTTCGTTGTAATTTCATTATTTTGAGTGAACCACTTAGATTTTGTGTGGGGTCTATCTCTCTCCTTTAGGTGAAAAACCCTAATAGAGCAAGAGAGTCATAGCATCGTAAACCACAAAAATTGATGGTTCAAAATAATACAACACTACCACCTTTAGTTGTGTCCCAACTAAGATAGAAGTAGAATATAATTAGCATACAACATGATTCCATCATTATAATATATCTTCTTGACCTTCTTCACATACTTCTCACCAATTGATTGTCAAATAAAATTTGCTTCTCTCACTTTGTATTTCACTAACATTTTTTAGCTATAGAGAACCAACTCTTAGTTCTTCAATTTTAGTTTTTGAAGTATATGTAAATATTTTCTTATACTATTTTAGTTTTAAATTCAATAGGTAGAAACACTTAGTAATAAAAAAATATATACTTTATCCATTTTTAGATAATTGTGATTTTTTTTAACCATCTAAAACTTATTTTAGGTTAGGTACACTTGTATATAGTCATTTGTCTATAAGTGAGGGGTATGGTACATGTTTATGTTTCTATTAAGTTTTGGATATGGTTAATAGTAATATGTTAAGTGAACCAATATTATTTGGTTTAGTCATATTAATCGTTAACCATAACATAAAGATCTACAATACACAAAATTAAATGAAAGACAAAATATTACACATAATTTTCTTTTTACGTACGATAAATCTTGTAGTCAAAATTTAAATAAAGTATCATTATTCTTTTTTGTAATTGAAAATTTTTCCATTACAAAACCTAACCTTTCTAATGTATCCTCTCCTTCTAAATGCATATTCTCAATACCTCATATAGATTTATTTTCCAACACCACATAAATAGGTTATATTATTCTTCACATGGTTGTTTGGGTCGATCTAGCTTTTCCTTAAGGTATATAGTCTTTTAATAAATAAATAAATAAATATTAAAACATTAATTAATAATCAATGCCCAATGATCACATTGTTGTAGGGGAGAGGAGATGGTGAGGAGCAACGGAGACTAAAAATTTGCAATAGGGTAGGATGACAGTGCGAAGGTGGTTGGAGACGATGCTTGTGGTGGTAGGGTTGCAATCGAAAGTGTGAAGGTCATGGGAGATTTTGAAGCATGGGTGAAGGAAACCGAGCAATAAGTTCCATCGGCACAATTGAAAGAGAAAGATGCAAAAGAAGATTCGCACCAAAATTCAAATTGGAACAGTTCAACAAGACTTGCAACAATGAAGGTTGGAATGGGCGGCATTGGAATAATGCCACAAGGCGCAATCGATTGCGAATTAGAGTAGATCATCGCTCGATGGGAGATAGTAAAGATCTTGGGAATTTGGGGGCCTCCAATCTATCGTTGAGGCATTTTTGAGAGAACAAGAGCGGTGATGGCTGCGACAACCATGAGTACAAGAAATCAATGGTGCTTAGTTTGAACTTGTTGCAGCCTTCTATTTTGACCCTGGATGAACAAGGATTGGTGGTCCATTGGTATGGGAAAAACCTAAACTAGGATAGTCTTAGGGGCGTTGGGGTGTAGATATAAAATTCAAAGTGCTGATGAACGACTTTTTTGTGATAATTTTCGCACCTTCTGATATCAAAGAATAGATTTTAAATAGAATTTGGCTCATGGAAAACAATGGTTTCTACATTTGAAAATGGGAAATTGGGTTCGATCCCCTACAACATCAAATGGAATGGATCCAAGATTGGTACAAGCTACAAATCTTACCTCTGAAATTCTGGTAGCTGGACACTCTAGAATATATTGGCAATCATTTAGGTAAATTTGTTTGCATAAAAGAAAGAATCAATCAAGATGGCATTAGTAATTATGTACGAATTTGTGTGGAAAATAAGCCACATAGTCTGTACTGGTGAGAAATTAAGGTAATCACTGATTGGGGCACCCTATGTCAACCTTTGACCTATGATTGACATCTAAAGAATGTTCTCTTGGATGCTATTGGTTGACACTCAGCGGATCCTAGTGTGAGCTAGGATGCAAAGGAAAACTATGCTATGGGACCTACTCTGGTCATGATGCCTGGTTCAGAGCTAGATCCAAGGGATTTCAACCACGCTTTGGGAGGTGTTGTGGTTGGAAATATGGAGAATGTGGTAGAAGAATTTGTAAATGATACTTTGGGATCTCGGGAAGGGGCCTCAAGTCTATTGGACGGGGTTGTGGCTCCTTTTCCTTCACAATCCAACCAATTGGTATCAAGGAAAGTGCTAGATTCAAAAATTATAGAAGCTTTCGGTGTAATGGGGACCAATATTATGGAAGACGATCTTAGCTCACTAATGGAGGTGGGTTATGAATTAGCCGAGATTTCCAAGGCTGCTAAAGAAGGGTCGATAAATCTAGTAAATGAATACTTGGATGCAGATTGGGATGAAGGGCCTCATCTAGAGGATGTAGATCAAATGGTGGTGGTGAAGCTTGGCTCGCTGACATCTAGCATGCATCCTATTGTGGAGCCACCTACAACCAATTTTGCAGCGGGTTTGGGAATTAGCTAAAAACATCCAAGCATGTTGTCTCTAAATTTTGAAGAAAATAAGACATGTGGCTAGATTCCTAACCAAGAAAAGCTAAAATGGGATGGGAAAGCTAGCAGACAGTTAACGATCAATGATATGTTGATAGTAGGGAAGGGTGAGCCCCTTCCTGAATAGTCATGAAGATCATATGTTTGAATGTTAGGGGCTTGAATTCCCCTAACAAGCAATGCCTCAATTGGAGTCTTTTCAGGAAGATGTGGGCATGTTTCAAGAAACCAAGCTAAGTGAACAAGAAAAGGAGCATTTTTGTAAGAGCTTGAGATTCTGGATGAAATGTTATGGAGTGAATTCAAAGGGTTTCTTATGGGGGATCCTCACTTTGTGGTACCCACATAGCATGTTGATGGAGGAGATATCCATGGATAAACATTGGCTAGCCAACAAGGTAAGGAGTTTAGCCTCAAATTTATTTTTTGTTCTTATAAATGTTTATGGCCCTATCACTTGCATTCAAGAAAGGGATCTCTAGAGAGATCTTAGTAGATTTTGTAGTGATCCAACTTTTGAATTTTTTATACTGGGTGAGGGTTTGAGGGCCTTAGAAAAAAAGGGTGGCATAGGTAGGAAGACAATCTCAAATTGATTTTGAAATGTTTATGGACTGCAACACATTTTTTGAAATCAACATAGGTAGTGGGAAATTCACTTGGAATAATAGGAGAATTGGTCTTTGTAATATAGCCGAAAGGATGGACAAGTTCTTGTTCAAAGGTGATTTATGTAGGTTCCCTTTCAATGTGGAGGGAAGAATATTACCTGGGTCTAGTTTTGATCATTTCCCTGTGATGTTGGACATTGTGGGGGAAAGGGCCCCAGTCAAATGCCCTTTCAAGTTTGAGAATATTTGGTTCCAACATCCTCATTTCCTATATTTTTTAAAGCAATGGTGGATAAATCTCAACCTAGGGGGATAAAAAATGTTCAACTTAGTGGAAAAATTGAAGCTAATTAAGAAGAATCTAAAGACCTAGAATAAAGAGTGCTTCAAGAATATTTCCGAAGAGAAAGGAAAGACTGAAGAAGCTTTGTAGGCCTTGAATGAATTTTTTATTAGGCAAGGGATGGATAATACTAGCTACACCTAAGATAAAGTATTGCTAAATAAAATGAATTATTTGTTGGTTAAGGAATAAGTATTTTGGCACCAAAAATCTAGGGAATTGTGGCTGAAAGGAGGTGAAAAGAATACTAAATTCTTTCTTCCACTAAAATGAGAAGGGAAATCAACAGAATTACATGCATCAAATATGGTGATGGCACACTATTGGAAAAGATTGAAGATATTAATGGTGCGATAGTGGAATACTTTCAAAATATTCTCAATGACTGGGAGGGCTCTTGATTGGAAGACCGACATACATTCATAAGAGGCATTCCACAACTTATAAAAACACAACAAAATGCAAAGTTTATTAGCACGTTTTTTAAAAAGGAGATCAAAGAGGCCCTCTTTCAACTCCACCTTGACAAGGCCCATGTACCTAACGGGTTCCCTACTAGCTTCTCTCAAAGATGTTGGGATATCTTTGGTAAGGATTTGGCCAAGGCCATCGAATATTCTAGGTGCATAGGAAAAGTCCTCAAGGAGATAAACAATACTTTCATTGCAATGATCCTAAAAAATATAAGCATGAAACTCTAGATGATTTCAGATCAATCTCCCTCTGTAATACCATTTGTAAGGTCATGTCACCAAAGATATTGCAAATAGGGTTAAAAGGTTACTACCTCATATCATTTCGGAAGAACAAACTGGCTTCGTCCCTGGTAGATCAATTTTAGATGGTGTGATTATAGTGCAAGAAGCTATCCATTCCATCCAAAAAACAAAAAAGAAATCAATGTTGGTTAAGCTTGATATCAGGAAGGCATATGATAAGGTAAATTGGCATTTTCTCTTTGAAATAATGGAGGCCTTTGGCTTTAACAAGTAGTGGCTAAGTTGGATCTTTGATTGGATCTCTTGTTCAAGATATTTTGTACTTTTGAGTGGCTCCCTAGAGGGATTTTTTAGTGCTTCTAGGGGGCTCAGGAAAGGTGACCCACTTTCCCCATTTCTATTCATAATCATGTTGGAAGCTCTTGGAAGGACCTATTCGAGGGTCTGGTGAGAGGGTCATTTGGAGGGGGTCCAGATAACTAGGGGAACACCTAAATTCACTCATCAGTAGTTCACAGATGACACCATGTTGTTTGGTGCCACTACAGAGAAAGAGGCTAGATGATTCAAATGTATCCTAGAGCAATACTCAATTGCCTCTGGTCAAGAGGTGAGTTAGGAAAAATCTAAAGTTTTTTTCTTCAACACCACCATTGGAAGAGAGATCCATATTTTGCACATTCTGAAATTTCATAAAGGTAAGCTTCCTTGCAAATATTTGGGTTTTCCATTACCTAAAGGGGTCTTGCCTATTAAGCTATGGGATCCCCTAGTGGAAAAAGGTAAAACAAAATTGGAATTCTAGAAGAGTAAATGGTTTTCTTGGGTAGGAAGATTAACAAGGTTAAAATTAGTCACAACTGCAATCCCTATTTATATGCTATTATGCTTACCTCTATCCACTAGGGAAAGCAAAGATATCAATCAAAAGATGAAAAACTTCTTTTTGCAAGGCAATTTAGACCAGCATAAGTTCTTGCTAATAAAGTGGAAGAAAATTTGTGAGAAAAGGGAGGTTGATGGAAATGGCCTTAAAAATTTGCTAAAGTAGAACTAGGATTTTGGTGCTAAGTTAGGTCAAGTAATATATGCTAAGTCAGAGCTTAAATGGGTCAAAATTTTGAAAGAAAAGTATTCGGATGTGGATGAGATCAACATTTTCTCTTCATAGATGCTACCAAAAGGCTCAATAATTTGGAATTTTCTTTGCAGCTGTAGGGGTTTAATTCTAAATCACTTGACTTGAGAGATTAAGGATGGATGATACACTCTTTTTTGGGAAGACTCTTGGGATGGGCACCATAAATTGGAGGAGAGGGCAGACTTGGCCTAGGTAAGGTTGCTTACTAAGTAAGTGTGGAGCAACAAAGTGGGTGATTACATAGCGGTGTTGATGGTGGATGGGTGCCTTAAGTATCAATGGAAAACTCCACGTGGCTTGGGTTTGAACCCTAAAACTATGACAATTTACGATGATGAGATGGCTCAGAGGATTTTCTATCCTTGTCTTGGCAGAGACAAGCTTAGATGGATTGCCTCCATGATTGGGATTACAATACCAAATATGGTTATAGATTTTTGGTGGGCAGAGTAGTGAATGAATCTCGACTCCCAACCAATCCATGTTGGAGCAATGAGTGTCTCTCTAAGGCTGGTCTTTTCACTTGGGCTATGGTGCAGGGATGTGTGCTCACAGAAGATAGATTTTTTAGTTTGGCTTACCTTGGTCCATCGAGATGTGTACTCTACATACAGGTGGAAGAATCTGGGGACCATCTATTTTTGAATTGCCCTTTCTCATATTGTTGTTGGTTGTGGCTTTGTGCAAAACTTCATTGGTACATGGCTCTCCCGAATAACTTGCTAAGTCTTCTTGTGGGATGGTCGAAGCTCCACAAGGGAGCCATTTTTAATTTCCTTTGGACCATAAGCCCATCGCTTTTAATATGGGAAATTTGGAAAGAGAGGAATATGTGCATCTTTCCGGATAAGGCTATGTCTAGGAAATCTTTGTTGAACAAAATAGAGGCAAGTATATTAGAAATTATCAATTCGAGGGTGGTAGTAGGTTTGGTGACAAAATAGTATTCATAGATTGGGATGCATTGATGCAGAAGAGTTGGCATGGACTTTTAATCCCTCCTCAGATTGGGGATGGTGGGAACAAGACTTTAGTTGAGCGTAGGAATGTTTTCTGGAAACCTCCTGAGGTCGGGTGGTTTAAGTTGAATTTCACCAGGGATTCCCATGGCAATCCCGGGGTCTTAGGGGCTGGCTATATCATCAAAGATTGACAGGCTTTAATATTAGGATTAAGCTTTTGTCATGAATTGAATATAGAAAAATTGAAAATTGAAGGAGACTCATCCCTTATCATTCTCGTCAGATTGTGAACTAGAAACTAAGAGCCAAATTAGAAGTTGCATTAAAGCTATTGGAAGGATTCAAATTGGTAACAATGAATCACATTCTCAAAGAAGGCAACTCGGAGGCAGATAGTCTCTCTAATACATGCGACTGATGGCATTGCTCTTAGAGAAATTTTGCATCTAGGATAGTATTTTTTTTTGTATCCAATTTTTTGGGTGGTTGGGAGGGCAACTTTCCACAACCATTGTGGAAAGTCTGATTTTCACGGGTACAATCATTGTGGGGTGGCCTAGGTGGTAGCCACATGACTGGGGTCTGCATGGTGGCAAATGTTAAATGACCTCACCAGCTCTCCGTACCTTCATCCATTGGGTCACATAATGACAAGGAACAACTTGGGCATATGGATAATTGGCTTGGATCTTCCAACTCTTTTCACTAATGCTCCACTACACCTCATCACGTACTTCAATGTCCAAGTGGCGGCTTATCTACATCTACAGGTTGGCTGGTTGGGAGGCTCACACACTTTTCTACAATGAAATAATGGTTGGCGAGATTTAAGCAAATCTTGCATAATTAAAACACCTAAGGTGGCAGTGCTATAATTTCTATCAGTTTCATACATTCAACTTCAAGGCTTTTGGTGGATGGTAATGGCTGAGAGATCGAAATTCATGGTGCATATGTCGATGAAATCACTCATGTGTCTTGGAGACCGCTGATCATTGGTTGAAGAGCGTGAATTGCGAGACTTTCTAAGTTAACATTCACACGGCCAAAGTGAAGTCGAAGGCTTTGGTGTGTAAGCTTTTCAAGGAAGACTTGCTGGGTGGTTTAGAGGAGATTCTTTATGGGGCGATTCCTGGCTTTGGTGTACCACATCTGTGTGATTTGGCTCTGTTAAAGGTTCTGAGTGAAGTTATCAAATATTATCCTCTTTTTCTTGACTTAAAGGGCATGTCTTTGGTGCGGAATAGGCAACTGGCGGCTTATAGTGCAAATTACCTCAAGAAAGCATTGCACTTGGAGCTTGTGAGCGAGTTCGACTAGGTTTCGGAGTTTGAATCCTTTGCCAAAGCTAATGGTTTCATGTAAGCTCTATGGTCGTGGTCTATTCAAAGCTTATAGTTTGGTAATTGTAAGGGTTAATATCATTTTTGCGGCTTGGGTTAGGGTATTATGGCTTATAGCCTAGCATATTGTATGGTCCCACATATAGTCTAGTATATAGTTTAGGTTTTGTTCTAGTCTGCATTTTTGGAAATTGATATGGGTGGTCGGGGGTGTTGGTCTTTATTAGACGATGTTGTCTCATTTTTGGGGTTTCCTTCATAACAGACTTTTTGTAACCTTTTTTTGCATTGAAATACAAAGTAATCTTACATACCAAAAAAAAATCAATGTCTAATGATCATGTATGATATAAATAAAAATATAAGGCTAAATCTTACCTTAAATAGTGCCTTGTTAATGTTATTTAAAATTTTATTATAAAAAGTTTGCCTCTAATGAACATTATGCTCTTATACCCCCCTTAATATTTATAAGGAGTTTATGTTTTCAATTTATTTGAAAATAAAATATAAAGATCTTTAATGGCATAGGATTTCTTTGAATAGCATGTAATAGGGGATGAGTGCATGCCAAAAAAATATCATTCATTTTGGATTATATGATCAACCGCTTGTCATTATTAACATCCTATTTTAATCAAAATGATGCAATACAAGGGAATTATTGGATTTATCTTAACAAAATGACCCTACTATTTTCTCATTTACAATTGCTCCTCTCAACATGAAGAGTCTTTATTTTTCAAGGTACCTACATATAATGTTCACTATATTTGGAGCTTGTAACAAATTGAAGAGTAATACATAGGAGATATATAATAATATATTGTGTATAGGTCTTACACCTACCTTAATCATATTCTAGATCTTATCATTGTAATGCCTCCCAAAAAAAATAAAAAATTCCTTGCTAATAGGTTTAATAATTATCCAATTTCTTTTATATCTTACATGCACCTTTCTTGTGGCTTTAGAAATTATATCCATCATTAGTCACTATGAGGCATTATTGTCATGCACACTTCCACTTAATGGTATTTCCTTGATGAACAACATTTCTACAAATTTATAGAATTTGGTATTGCACAACAAATTTATAAGAATATCCTCCACTTGAATATTATTTGACAAAATCAAAGCCTAATTTAACTATTGATAAAATTTTTCAAATGAAATATGCATGGAATCAAATTGATCTATTCATTTGTGTACAACATGATACATGGAAATACTAATACAAGTTTATCTATTAGATGAAAAATTGGTAACTCTTATTAGTACCTATTTATAAACTATCATCCATTAATTTTTTTCTAAATTGATTCCTTCACCAATTCTATTGCACTTTTGCATTCAACCTTCATGAATAAAAGATTTATAGTAGGATGATTTTTATTAGTCCATCTCATAGTGCCTATACACCATATTTAAAGCTATAGATTGAGGGGTGAGTGTGAGACCATGATGGGCCAAATAGTTTTAATGGGAGCAAAATAACATCAATATGTTAGTAAAATCATAAAAGTTATTTTAGGAATACATTTTACTTTTTATTGGTGTGATATGTACAAAAAATGGATCTATTTTTAGTTCGAATCATTACAAATTATGATTGAATAAAATTAGGTGTAATGCCCCATTTGAAGCACAAGGAAAAACTTGACTGGATAAATTAAAAAAAAAAAAACAACCACAACATCGAAGATATGACATCAACATGTCACACTTGCACAATAACATGCACACAAGTGCCACCTAAACACAATGACACAAGAACAAAAACAACAAGATGAGCTCATCATTATATAAGAAAGGTGGAAAACATTGAAGACTAACTAGTGTAGAAATGGAAAATATACCGACACACTTGATCCTGATTTACTAACATTGTTTTGTCCTAAATTATCTTCTTAACTAATCATCACTATTTCATCCCTTAATTAAATAAATAATTATTTATTTGATTAAGTCATTCTCTCTCGTTAATTAAATAAATCAATGTTATTTAAATAATTTTTTAGTCTCCCTTTAATTAAACAAATGAGTTTAATTAATTAATCTCTTAAGCCATTCCATTAAATTAAATCAATCTTTATTTAATTTAATTTAAAATCATCTCCTTCTTTAATTAAATAAATCAAAATCTTTTATTTAATTAAATCTAAATTGTATTCTTCTCAGCTTTGATTTAATTCAATCCAAAAATCTAAATCAAATAGTCACATCAACTAACCTCCTATTAAATTAATCAAATCCTGATCAATTTAATCCTAATCACCTTAATTCTCTAGATTTTGCCACTTGCACATGAAAATACATTTAATTGATTTATTAAATCCCCATTTTCTCTCAACATGGCATCTTTAGGGTTCCTCCAAGTTTGAAAATCCCTCCAAGTGGGTTTGTCCTTCCAACAAAGCATTTATCTCTTCTTCTATGTCCTTGTGCATTGAGCCAAGTGGCATTTAATTCATTATTTTTCCCTCTAATATGTCATTTCACAAATTTGAAATGCCACCTAATGTCATTTATTATGCCCATTCATCAAAATGTACTCAAGCTTCTTCCATTCGCATCTTGACAAGTGGCACTTTCCCATTAGATGTTGAATGATCCCACATTGCTTCATTTTGCTCATTCTTCCATCTTGTCTTTCTATAAATAGAGGGATTTATTTTGTATTTGGGATCCACAACTTAGAGAAAAGTTACTCTCTTCACATTTGAGAGCTAATTTTATCCATTTCATATCAAATGTTCATCATTTTCATGGTTTTATAGCAAGGTTATTCCAAAATTTTATCAAGGAGCTTCAACCATCATCAAATCTTCATCAAGCTTGCATAGGAGTTGGGAAAGGGCCAATTTCCATGTCAAATTGGCATCAACTCCCCCATGGAATTGAGAGTTTGCATGTTTAAATAGTATTTCAATTACTTTCTTTGCTTTGTTCTTCAATTTCTTTCCTATTTGTGCATTTGTAGATGGATTTCATGGGGAATCTTGGTTCTTACTTGCATTTGATCTAATAATGTGTTTGTTTGCTATGTTTGTGCAGGTATAGCATTGGGCTTATCTCAAGTTCTTAACATGTT